>JARYGA010037671.1:0-52290 GCA_030545235.1 Helianthus tuberosus
AATTTCTTCCGCTGTGCATATTAAATATTGTGTTGTTTGACTATTGTGTTGCCAACCACGTCACGATACTCCCCACCGGGCCCACCGGTGACACGTGGAAATCGGGGTGTGACAGGTTGGTATCAGAGCCAACATTGAGTGGATTAAACACTAGCCTTTTTGTGTTTAATCTCAATAACACAATTGCACATTTCTAAACTTTCGAGTCTAGACATATAACATAGGACAAATTCCACTTTGATTGTGTGTCCTTTATTTTTGCATATATTTTTGTTTTGTTAGCTCATGCTATATTGACAGGATTAACAAAATGCCGCCAAGATCCTTCAGGAGAAGAGGAAGAGGCAAGGGGCCAATCAGCGCCCCCAATGATAATGAAGTTGGACCTTCGAATGTGCGGGCTCCATCTACCACGGAGAGCGACGATCCCCGGCAGAACAGGAGAAACCTATTTGAGCCGGCTAGACGGTCGGTCTCACACAGTTCGACACCTCCCGTGCATATCTCATATGGGCCATACTCGGAAAATGAGCCCAACTACCCTCAACCTTCATACATACCATTACAGCGATCCTTATCGCACAACTCTTTTGGTGACCCTACACCAGTTTTTCAGGGCCGGTTTAACCCGGCCAATTATATACAAGAACCAGTGGGTTTCAACCCATTGGGCCCGGAGGACCACTTCTCGGGAGACAACGCGGAGGATATGGATGTGGACACGGATCCCGTCGAACCCTCCAGTGGTACACCGAACCATCCCATAGAGATTTCGGATGGCTCTTCGTTTCACGGATCACCCTATGTTGGTCCAGATAGCTTCCAAGCTATGTTCACCAGGCACGAGTGGTACTATACACCTCCTCACTATTCGTCGCCTCAGCAGCAGCAGCAGCAACAGGATCCCTCTGAGGATTCGAGATTTGTGGCAGTCACGCCACCACCGCCACCAGTTCAACCAGCACCTCCACAACCGCCAAGGCGTAGGAGATCTGGACCACGTATGTCTACACGGGGAGGGGACTTCCATTTTAGCTATCCTCGTCAATCCAGTGGCAGTCACTATCCGCCACATCAAGAGGACCCTCAAATGGGTGGACCTTCTAACCCTGCTGTACAACAACCACCGCCGATGGGTTTTGATAACCCAATTCCAGCATATACGGGTTCTATGGCATACAACCCGTTTGAGCCGCCGGTTCACCACAACTACGGTTACGCAGAGGCCTACCCTTACAAGGTAGCGGCAAATTACAACGCCCTGAACCCGGAAGGACCGTACGGAGCTCCATGGGGAGTAGGTTACCCAACACATGGGTACCAGATACCTCCAAGACCTATTATACGGAAGCAATCATAGCCGCCACGGTTTTCTCCCCCAGAAAGGGAGGAAATTCTACAGAGGTTGGACCATGTGGAGCGAGAATATCACAGGGAAAGAAGGGAGCGACAAACCTTCTTCTAAGGATTGGCAAGCTTGATCAAAGGGAAGGGCAAGAAGGACCGCTAAATCCTTCAAATTGTTTGTTGTGACTTCCTTGTATAAATTGAGCCCCTGCGTGGGCCAGTATTGTTGTCTATTTTGACCCCTGCGTGGGTCTATCTTTCTGTAAACCCCTACGAGGGTATGTTATTTGTGTAAGTCCCTGCGTGGACTATTATGTTTGTTATTAAGCCCCTGCGTGGGTATGTGAGTTATTAAGCCCATGCGTGGGTAAGTACTTGTTTAAACCCCTGCGTGGGTAAGTTGTTATTTGAAAAGAACCGTTTAGGGCAGCGTGTAATATTTTAATTAATAAATGGAATGTTATGTTTATAAATTTCATCTTACTATTATATGCATAAATATTATATATGAAATAAATAAATTAAAAATTCATTCCTTTTTAAAGATAATCTGCCTACTTAATTATTGAATAAGAATCTTAAGAGTGAAACCTAGTCTGAGTGTCATTATAAAGACCTGACCATGATGGTAAGACCTGTTAAAAGATTCAAATCCCAGTTAACATCTGAAAACATGTTAACACTCCTGGCAGATGTGATTCATTTGAAATCACACATGTTATTATTATATAAGGATCTTTCAAAGATTCCAAACCCAAATTAAATGATCTCTGAATCATGGGGTAAATCATCAATTAAGATGACCATACTTTTACCATACGTGGTAATACGTGCCTACGGGCCCTGCTCATTTCCACATGAGCCAAAAGACAGTGGTAGCGATGACTCCCTGTCAGATAAAGGTAATGAACTAGGTTCAAACCTCAAATGCTTTGATTCTCTGAAATCCTAGCATATAATTTATAAATGTCCTTGTGACTAGGCCTATTGCGCCAGTATACCTTCATGTTTTGATTCTCTGAAATCATAACTTATAAATTGAATTGTCCTTGTGACTAGGCCTTTTGTGCCACAAATAAAACTGTTATTGTTTTATAATTAGGATAAATTATTATAGAAATCCTAAATAAATATGATTAATAAATTAACCAAATATGGTCTTTGTTTACCATGGTTAATGAATTACCCTAAGGGGCAATTCCATAATAAACTCCCAAATAAACTATTGTCCTTGTTTTCTGTAACAGTTCAATTAAAAATGGCTAACTCAGACGAGATAAATAGTCATCCAGTGGAGAACATTGATAACGCCTGGATTAATTTAACGGGTGCGGAATTAAAAGCGTTGGTCGACGACGCAGTTACTAAGGCATTGGAAAGGTAGTACGAAGAGTATAGTGGGACCCGTAGTAGGACCCTATCTACATAGCCTTCAAAGCCACCGTCCAAGAAGGACGACCCGAAGAAAGATGATGATCGACACTCCTCGAACCACAGTGCTCCATCTCAGCAGGATTTACTGAACCAAGGACCCCGTGAGAAGGGTTGTTCTTATAAATATTTCGTTTCCTGCAAACCCCGGGATTTCACTGGGGAGAAAGGAGCCATTGACTATATGACGTGGCTGGATGAGATGGATACGGTTGTAGATATCGGCGGATGCGCTGAGAGAGACGTGGTCAAGTTTGTGTCGCAGTCTTTTAAGGGTGAAGCTTTAGCATGGTGGAGATCTCTGATTCAAGCCACCGGGAAAATCCCATTGTACAATATGTCGTGGGATCAATTTGTTGCCCTTATCAGGGAAAATTACTGCCCTCAACATGAGGTGGAGAAGATAGAGTCTGATTTTCTATCCTTGGTGATGACAAACCTCGACTGTCAAGCTTACCTAACTAGCTTCAACACGATGTCCCGGTTGGTTCCATATCTGGTAACCCCGGAACCAAAAAGAATAGCTCGTTTTATCGGAGGTTTAGCCCCCGAGATCAAGGCAAGCGTGAAAGCTTCTCGGCCAGCTACTTTTAGATCCGTAGCTGACATTTCCTTATCCCTCACCTTGGATGAGGTCAGGCAAAGATCGCTGAGGAATAAGGAGGCTGAGAAGAGAAAACGTGAAGATGATGGTTCACGAAGGTCGAACAAGAAGCACCGTGGGAGCGGTGACAACAAGAAAGGATCTGAGTCGAGGAGAGATGGGCATCAGTCTGGTGAGAAGCCCAAATGCAAAATTTGCAAGAAGCAGCACTATGGAAAGTGCAAACTCGAGTCGAACTCTCAGGCTCAGTCGAAAACCTATGCTTGTGGTATATGCAAGTCCACGGATCACAAAACCTTGGATTGCAAGAAGATGAAAGACGCAACGTGCTACCGTTGCAATGAAAAGGGACACATTAAGACTAACTGCCCTAAATACAACAAGAAGCCTGAAGAGGCCAAGAAGACTAATGCTAGAGTCTTCAGAATGGACGCAAAGGAAGCGGTTCTAGACGACAACGTTATTACAGGTACCTTCCTTGTAAATGACGTCTATGCTAGAGTACTATTTGATTCAGGCGCAGATAAGTCGTTTGTAGATCACAAATTTTGCAAATTGCTGAATTTACCTGTCAAAACCTTGAGTATAAATTATGAGGTAGAATTAGCAGATGGTACCATAGAAACCGTCTCAACTGTGTTAGATGGATGTGTTATATCCATTAAGAACCATTCTTTTCCTCTGTCTCTACTTCCCTTTAAGTTGGCCGGTTTTGACATAGTTCTGGGTATGGACTGGTTATCTCATAACCAGGCCCAAATTGTCTGTAACATGAAGCAAGTGGTAATAAAGACTCCGTCTGGTGAACCACTTACCATTCGGGGAGATACCCAATATGGGCTACCTGAGCAAGTGACTATGCTCAAGGCTTCCAATGTTTAAAGAGGGGTTGTGTCATCTACATGGCACAAGTGATTATTGATGAGCCGAAACCGAAGATAGAAGACATCCCTGTCATCTCTGAATTCCCAGAAGTTTTTCCGGAAGAACTACCTGGTTTGCCACCAGATAGGCAAGTGGAATTCAGGATTGATATCATCCCCGGAGCAGCACCAGTTGCTAGAGCACCTTATAGGTTGGCGCCCACAGAGATGAAAGAATTGAGGACACAGCTAGATGAATTACTAGCCAAGGGTTTCATTAAACCTAGCTCGTCTCCTTGGGGAGCGCCAGTCCTGTTTGTCAAGAAGAAGGATGGATCGATGCGTCTGTGCATCGACTATCGTGAGCTTAACAAGGTCACAATAAAGAATAGATATCCTTTGCCCAGAATCGACGATTTGTTCGATCAGTTACAAGGGGCAAGTTATTTCTCGAAGATTGATTTGAGGTCAGGCTACCATCAACTGAAGGTTAGAGATGAAGACGTACATAAAACTGCATTTAGGACTCGTTATGGTCATTACGAGTTCCTAGTGATGCCTTTTGGGCTCACTAATGCACCGGCCGCATTCATGGATCTCATGAATCGCGTTTGCAAGCCGTACTTAGATAAATTCGTCATCGTCTTCATTGACGACATTCTCATTTACTCTAAGAGCCAAGCTGATCATGAGAAACATCTTCGATGTATTCTCAAACTTTTACATCACGAGAAACTCTATGCCAAATTCTCTAAGTGTGAATTTTGGCTACGAGAAGTCCAATTTCTTGGACATGTGGTCAGTGAGCGTGGTATCTAAGTGGATCCCGCTAAAGTTGAAGCTGTTATGAATTGGCAAGAGCCAAAGACGCCTACAGAGATTCGTAGCTTCCTAGGATTGGCAGGATATTACAGGCGTTTCATTGAAAATTTTTCAAGGATTGCTGCGCCCCTAACTTCCTTGACCAAGAAGAAAGTAAAGTTCGTTTGGGGCCCTAAGCAGCAAGAAGCTTTCGATATTCTCAAGCAGAAGTTGAGCAATGCTCCTGTGTTGACATTGCCTGATGGAATCGAAGAATTTGTAGTTTATTGTGATGCATCACACACCGGGATGGGGTGTGTGCTTATGCAGAAAGGCAAGGTTATTGCCTATGCATCACGACAGTTAAAAGTGCACGAAAAGAATTACACCACCCATGACTTGGAGTTGGGTGCCGTTGTATTCGCACTAAAACTGTGGAGGCATTATTTATATGGTATTAAGTGTGTGATCTATTCTGATCACAAGAGCCTCCAGCACCTGTTTAATCAGAAAGAGTTAAACATGAGGCAACGCCGTTGGATGGAGACTTTGAATGATTATGATTGCGAAATAAGATACCATCCCGGCAAGGCGAATGTAGTCGCTGATGCCTTGAGTCGAAAGGAAAGGATGAAACCCATCCGAATAAATGCCAAGCGCATGGAGATAAAGAATAATTTGATTGAAAGGTTGTTAGCTGCACAGAAGGAAGCTGTGTTGGAAGCTAACTATCCTAAAGAAAAGCTAGGAGTAACTGAGGAGCAGTTAACTCTTAGCAAGGACGGAATTTTACGATTGAATGGACGAACATGGGTTCCAATTTATGGGGGACTTCGAGATGTCATCCTCCAGGAAGTCCATAGTTCCAAATACTCCGTTCATCCTAGAGCTGATAAAATGTACCAGGATCTAAAGGCAAATTATTGGTGGATAGGCTTGAAAAAGTCTGTAGCCACCTATGTTGCTAAATGCTTGACATGTGCGCAAGTCAAAGCCGAGCATCAAAAGCCGTCAGGCTTGCTACAACAGCCTGAACTTCCTACGTGGAAGTGGGAAATGGTAAGCATGGATTTTATCACCAAGTTACCTAAAACAAGGAAAGGAAATGATACAATATGGGTTATAGTTGACAGACTGACTAAGTCAGCACATTTCCTGCCCATCAAGGAGACTTATAGCTCCGACATGTTAGCCCAGTTATACGTTGATAAGATTGTAGCCTTACATGGCATACTTGTGTCTATTATCTCTGACAGAGATACTAGATACACGTCACATTTTTGGAAGAGTTTCCAACAATCTTTGGGCACACGTTTGAATTTTAGTACGACTTACCACCCTCAGAGTGACGGTCAGAGTGAGCGTACTATTCAAACGTTAGAAGACATGCTACGGGCATGTGCGATCGATTTGGGTGGTAGTTGGGATAAGAACCTACCATTAATCGAGTTCTCCTACAACAATAGCTACCATACCAGCATTAAGGTTGCGCCTTTTGAGGCATTATACGGTAGAAAGTGTAGATCGCCTATTTGTTGGGCGGAAGTTGGAGATGTCCAATTATCAGGACCAGAGATAGTCTTTGAAACGACGGACAAGATTGTCCAGATTCGTGACCGTCTCAAAGCTGCCCGGGATAGGCAGAAGAGCTACGCAGATCCAAAGCGTAAAGCTTTTCACTTTGAAGTAGGTGACAAAGTCCTACTTAAAGTATCACCCTGGAAGGGAGTGATGCGGTTTGGTAAGAAAGGCAAGCTAAGCCCGAGATACATAGGACCTTTCGAGGTTATCGAACGTGTCGGGTCAGTTGCCTATAAGTTAAACTTACCGGAAGAGCTCAGTGGAATTCACAATGTGTTCCACATCTGCAATCTGAAGAAGTGCTTCGCTGATGAATCACATGTTATACCACATACAGATGTGCATATAGATGAGAGCTTAAAATTTGTGGAAAAACCTTTGTCGATTGAAGATCGACAGGTGAAGAAGCTTCGAAGGAAGCATGTACCTATTTTAAGGGCCTCTAAGGGTGGAGGGTATCATTCAAACACTTTAGGATGTTTGAGTTACCGTCTAGCCAATAATCTCATGACATGTCAACTCCCCTCCTTCACTCCTCATTTTCTACTCAAACACTAGGAATGATTCAAACACCTGGAGAGTGGTAAAATTTTTTTTTTAAATTATGAATGGTTGAAAAGGGTTGTGACCCACCATTCACCCTCTCTCTCCCACCTCTCCTCTTCTTCACCGAATCGGTGACTATACACCGAATTAATAAGTCCCTGCTCACCGAAATGTTGCAGGAGATCAATCACCGTGCGGCAAACTCGGTCCCCAATCCCACTCCCTGCAATCATACCGCCCCCCCTAAGGCTGCTCGGTATGGGGATCGGCTTTGGACCGTCCCCCACCGGCGCCGCTCCTCCAGCCATTTCGCCCCCCTTGCATGCGTCCTCTCCGGCTTCTCCAGGCTGTTCAAGCCGTTCCTCCCCCTCTCTCACACACCTATACATACAACTTATATATATGCATATTAGGATCATCCCCCATTTCCTTACCTTCATTCTCTTTGCCCCACCCTCCTGCCCCTACTACGTGGCGGTTACATGACGGACCATCCTCCAAAGGAGCACCATCACCATACCGTCTAGGCTAAGGGCATCCTCCAAAAGATGCATCGGAGATATTCTTAATCTAAGTGAAGACTTAAAGTATGTGATTGGGTGGTAGGGGTAAGCAAGCAATGGTAAACAGCTGTTAGAACTTGGAAGGATCCCACCACAAGTACCATCCCCACTTCACTATTTCTCCTTTATATTTATATTTATATTTTTGTTTTAAGAAATAAACGTAACTGGGGTTGATTGATTCTCACTTGGCCATCAAACTAAACTAGTTCTTTTTATATAAAGGAGTCATCAAACTTACAATTTGTTGTTTCCTTATTCTTGGTTTTAAACCCATACATAAGGTTTGGTCATTTGATTAGCGAAAAGGTTGAAGTTAAATGAATCACTAAATTTAGTGATATAACTGGTAAAAAGTAGTTTTTGAACTCCAGCTAGTGATATGAAATGAATTGTAAAAATGGCTTTTAATTTTTTTTATTGATGAAGTTATATAACATGATACGAGAAAATTATGCAGTTAACCATTTGCGATATATCATTATAAAAGTCATCTCCATAGTTATAACATACGTGACACATATGTATTCACATTATACGTTCATAAAAGCTTACTAGCTGCCATGTATTACCTTCACTTGCATAACATCATAACTCATGTCTCCCGAGTGTTAGTTAACTGAATATATTAATCGTGTACACAATTATGTGTTGTGTATCACCCTTATGATTACGTATGTTGTCGTTTGATCTGACATCAACGTTCATGCATAATAAAGGCTTAAATCTATTAGAAATATTCTAATTAAGCCAAATAATTAAATGGGTCGGTTAAGAAATGAAGAATTTCAGAGAAAAGGTAAAAATAAAAAAACAACATACATAGAGATGCAATGATGCATGACTCTGTGGATTACATATACTGATATACATGATCGTGTGACTAAAAGATAATTAAATAGAACTAAGGAAAAAATACATGTTTTGTCCTTTTTTAACATTATTTTTCAAGCAATGTCCTTTAGCGCGAAAATTGATGAGTTTTGTACTTAATGTTTTAAAATCTTACACGTTACTTTCTTTGGCCGTAACCAAGTTAATTTTTCTTGTTAAATCTGGTCACCCAAGGGTAGTTCAGTCTTTTAACATATTTATTTACTTTAAAAATATTTTAAAATGAATTTAAAAATATATGTAAATAAAAAAGATATACATATATATATATATATATATATATATATATATTTATATCCCAAAATCTCTCTCTCTCTCTTTCTCTCTAAACTCTCTCCTCTCCAAGAAAACACTCCATCGCTTGGCCACCACCAATTCCAACCGCTGAAAATCTTCCACTACATGTGACCACCAAAAAAACCACGCCGCCTATGGCGACCACCACCACAACCCAGTGGGGCAGTAGTCGCGCGCAGTTCGGGGAGCGCGAGTGCCAAGGGTCAGCCCTCCAGTGCAACTCCTACACCCACTCTTGCTGAAGAGGAGGTGCAGATTGATCCGGTTCCTGAGCTGATCAAGAGGAAAACATCAAAGAGGGAGCACGAGGAGTCGATGCCTGATCCCGCCCCTGGAGCTAAATTAATTTCCAGCCTTGTAATCCGAGAATTGATCATAATGAAATTCGTTCTTTATACTTATTTGTTATACATACAATCAGTCATTTAAATACGTGTTTTGATACTCTTTATACGTGCAAATACTTATACATGCATTCACGACACTGAAATTATGGTTGCATACATGTTACATACTTGAAAATGTGTTAGAAATGGAAGTTATGGCTTAAAATAATAAGAATATCAAAGTTTAGGGGCCAAAATACAATAAATCAAACTTGGGGCTGATAAAGTGGGGTTTCACGGGGCACGATACCCTAAGCCTTATCTATCGCGGCCCATGAAACCCCTTAATCCGCAGAATGTTGTTTTTCTTTCACGGATTGGTCCATTTTCTCACTCATTTTCCCACCTAACTCTCTTTAAAACACAATTAACTCTTAACCCAACTTCCCCACTATAAATACAACCTCCCTAACCCTCATTTTCACTTTCCAAACACCATAATCACTTTCAAATCCTCTCAAGAGCACTCAAAAATTCTGGTTTTTGGGCAGAAACTTTCAAGACTTTTAAGTGAGTTATAGCTCACTTCTTCACTCATTTCTTTCTTGTTTCTTCTATCATCTTACTTGGATAACCTCTATGAAGGTTTTCACAAGTTTGCCATGGCAAACTAAGGTGAAACCTCACCATATTTGAGGTCCAAAGTAAAATTAAATTATGTTTTGTACAAAGTTCTTATATCTTCTTTTTCTTTACTAAACTTGGTGAAATCTTGTACCCACCAAGCTCACAACTTAGTTCATAGTTGTGGGTTTGTGTTAAGGTTGATTTCCATCAAGTTGTGAGTTCAAAACTCTTTACTTAAGTTCATACATGTTATATTCCAAGTGTTGAAAACATTCACGATTCACCATCTTCCATATGGTTGAACTTGTGTCTTGTAAAAGTGTGAACTGTGGGAGATTTGGCTTTCCAACCTAGATGTAACACCTCGAAAATTCACGTCCTATAATGAGTTGACACGTGTCACATGTTTGATCGTGTGAAAGAATGTTCTGAAAGGACTAAAGTTGACAAACATGGAAAGTATGTGAACATACGAGTTCTAAATGTCAACAGTGAATAAATATACTTCATAATAACCCTACACGATGTTTATAACATCAAACGAATAAATCATGGATCATACGAAGCTAAAAGTGAGAGATTACAAACTACAGGGGTTAAATGTGTCAACATGTTTAAGTTATACCTCTGAGTGACCTTTTGACAAACCCGAAGATTTGTAACTATTAATTATGATCACTAGAATGCACGATATAAATTTCATAAAGTTTCGTAATCGTATGAGAAAGTTATGATCAAATTCGTGTGCGAGGGGTTAAAGCGTTAACATTGAAAGTTAAGACTTTTCGGGTTAACCGGAAGTGTCCAGGGACTTGGCAAAGTGGGTATAAGTCCTAAAGCCCTTGTGGGTAAAAATGAAGGGGTCAAAATGCAAAGAATAAACTTAGTTGACCTTTCGTGAAGCCAAGGGACAAGATGCAAAAACAAGAAAATGAAAAATCTGATTTTAAGGCTCATGCGGGCCGCGTAAAGGATGCTTAACCTTTACGTGGGCCGCGTCAGACGCCCAGTATCATAATCATCAGACAGCAGCCTGCTATCGCGCTAAATCGACCTTTAATCGATATTTTTGCATTGTGGGCGACCCCTAAACAGTCCTAGGCACTTAGGGACACATGTTGGTGAATTGTGGTCAGTGGTAGAGTTGTGTGTCAACATTTTGTGGTGGATTAAACACTATAAAAGGGCATGAAATTGCAACTCATTGATCACACCTTCATCTGCATATTTGGAGCATTTCTGGAGCTAAGGATCTTCCTCTGAGCTTTCCATTTCGTGCATAGGACTTCTGTAAGTGTGCTAATCCTTTCTTAATTAAGTTTTAGCTTAAAAGTCAAACCGTCGTAATTAACGGTTGACTTTAAGATTAATCACAAATGGTCCAGTGATTAGTCGAATCAAAAGTACCTTTAAGTAGGTACTTATGTGGGTAATAAAACCTCGAAAGGGTTCCCCCTGATTCCCACTCTAACTAGGTCAAATGTCGGGTCAAACTTACTAATAAAAAGTCAACAGAATGTTTAAAATGCAATTTATGCATGATTAGCAATGTAGAACACATACAACCTGTTTGATCATTAATATAACTTGGTAATTAGTGTAAGGACATGTCTAAACATGTTCAACCTGACAATTTCCTGTTTAGACCCGGTTCGGAACCGAAAGTCGCATAGTTTGACTTATACTTTGACTTTCAGTTCTGACCCGTTACGGTATATTTTAAAAATGCCTTAGAGCTTTATTTGGACCAGGTTACATGCTAGTATAACCCTCTGTGATTATACACCTCGGATCATTAGTTATCCAATTAATATGCATGACTCCGTTAATTGCTCATATGTTGACCATTATGCCCTTTTCACTTTAAAACGTGATTTTTGGAAATGTAAAAGAGTAGAAACCTTAATTACTGATATATAAACTTGCATACAAAATTTTACATCAGTTTGAGGTGTAGGTTAAGAGTTATGCTCGTTAGCGTAAAATTAAAGCTTTATGTTAATTAAACGGCGTAATTAGCGTATAGCCTACTTAAACATACTTTTTGATATCAAACTCTTTACCCACTGATGTAATATATTATTTTGAGATTTTTAAAGATTTTTAATTAATTTTAGGCTGAGCATAACTCATAGTCGTAGGCTTAATCCGGTACTTGTCGGTTTTGCCCTTACGGGCTATAAAATGAGTTTTACATATCTAAACGACTCCAAACCTTTTTCTACTGATCACATATGATAAATAAATTATTTTAAGCCTTCTGGAAATATAAAAGTATCAGATTTATGTATCAAACCCGAAAATGGCTTTTAATCGCCTTATGAAGCGTTTTAGCGCATAGTATGTACTAAGAGTATTTTTAATCATACAAGGGTGATACCTACTGATATTTGAGGCAAATTATAATATTTTAACAGTAAGCAAAAGTGGTTAAACTCAGACTTCAGTTTTGAGCTTTTCGGCTTATGTGAAATTACCAAAATACCCCTACGGGGCATAGTTTGGTTATAATTAATAAATTTCACATATATACCTTACCCTACTGTTATAACTCATTAATTTGAGTATGTTTTCTGATTAGATCAGACCTGTAACTCAGTTAAACACTTAGACTCTTTTATAACCTTGTAAATGACCAAACTACCCCTACGGGGCATAGTTTGTGTTTAAACTCGTTTCGGGCATAATAAAAGACATCTTACTGATGTCACAACATATATGAAGCATATTAACTTAGGAAACCTGTAAATAACTCTCATGAATACCCGTTACGCTTATTACACGTTCGGTTCGGTTTATGTAACTAGTTTACATAAACTAGCCTAAACGGGTCAAACCTTATCGGTATTATCTCAAAATCCAGAATGTGTATGAAATACCCATATTAAACAAGTCTCTGAACTTGTCGGGTATAAATCACATTCTATCCGGTCTTCGCTTAATCGTGCGTACGAACCGTGTCTTTGAAACTAGCCGGTCTAAGCTTAAGCTTAACTAAAGACCCGTTAGGATTCTAATAGGTTATTATAAACCTTCGTTCCAGATTAGGAGGACCAGTAAAAGCTACGTGCATTTTGCTTATTGTGAATTATACTTTGCTCAGGTAAATACTTTTAACTTATTTTCCCTATACGGGCTTGGGTTACGGTATATAGCATACCGCTTGATCGGACATCAAACCCTCCACCGTTGAGGGGGTAATTGAATAATTTGATCGGCTCGTTTAAACAGTCTTGTTACTTAAAGCCTTTAGGGGTTAATGACCATGTCCCGGATATCCTTGGCATCATTTTACGAAATGGCCACGACTTAAGCGCGGGGTGTAGGCGTACACCCGTCAGTGCATAAAAGAATATTGTGGTGTGTCTATTGATCTTTAACCCGGACAAGATCCGGGCTACTAAACGCACAAGGAACATGTAATTCGTTCACAAGATTATATATTTAAATAATTCTCCCAAGTTAAAACAAAAATGTTTATGCCACGTGCTTCCAAACAAATTTTCAATCATTTTCCAAAATGAGTCAGTTGAATGTATTTACCAGTGTAAACTGACGTATTTTCCCAAAAAGATTAAATGCATGTACTAAGCGAAATTGGCTGGGATTTCTCCTTAGCATCATTAGAAGTCTTGCAAGCTTAAGATGCCTGAAGTCTGTTGAACTATTGTTTCTATTTTATTTCCGATCCATCTGTGGATAAACTTCCGAATATTGTGACACTGATATTACAATATTAAATTCGGTTGTATTATATCTTTTAAATTGCTCCCGCTGTGCATATTAAATATTGTGTTGTTTGACTATTATGTTGCTAACCACGTCACGATACTCCCCACCGGGCCCACCGGTGACACGTGGAAATCGGGGTGTGACAGCTTCACTACCTCACTTGTGAACCTTGTGTATGAACACTCAAGTAGCTTACTAGTCTCAAAGTAACATAACCCCGTCTAGCCTCCAACACTTAGTTAACTCTTTCCATGTTGTGTTGGCTCACCCTGGTTAGGTCTTACTTGGCTACTTGATAATGTATTAGTTAGTAGTTATTTCTTTTCATTCATGACCCTCTGAATCATTCTTGTGATGATTTGCGTAGTGGTGAATCATACAATGAGGTTAATCCTCCATGCTTGACTTACATGACAATCTATGAAACTCATGATGGACTTAGGTCAGGATTATTATTATAACCATATAATATATATAAACATAGTTGAATTTATGATGATAATCGGCTTATGATTATTCGTCATAAACTTAGGCTACTTTATCTATGATTCTAAGTATCTCGTTGTTGATTCTAATGGGCAAACTAGGACCCATGAAATGACATACAACTTCGTGTAAAAAACGAGTACTTAGACTAGATAATACTTTTATACATATATATACTTTTTGTACTTTAAATTCCAAACCGAATCTTCCGTTTAATTCCGTTACTCGCACACCTTCGTTTACCCCATGTAGGGTGACCTTGGTGTTCCATCCTCAAACTCTCAAACTCTTCACGGGATTTCAAAGAAAAGCTTTGCAAAACTGTGAGTACACTCGAACGCCCTTTTTACGTTTTACACTTTTCGGGTGCAATATGTTTAATCTATTAAAATCACAATCACACTCATTCTTTATGCAAACACAAACAATCCATCATACAAGCTTAAATACGTGAGACTTGTTTTGTATACCTGGATGATTCTTTTGTGTAATTTGTTAGTGCACACATCTGTCGACTTCGTCTTATATCGAGTCTTGGCTGCATTGTGGATCTGATCAGCCATGATGTCATCATTATTTATGATGACATCACAAGTGACATCATCATGCTTGCATCATCAATTGCATCATATCACATAAGACAAAAGAATTCACAAATCAGTTTTATGATTTTTGTTTGTAGTTCGCTTCAAATGGTCCAATCATGTCTGTTCGCTTGAGTTGTTCGCTTGAATGTTCATGTATGTTTCAAGCGAACAAGGGAATAGTATAAATAGGCTAAGTGTCATTTCTTTTGTAACGAATCTGCCAAGTGATACCGAGGTGCTGCCGGTTTTTCCTCTGATTGTAAACATTGTCAATTGAATATACAATAGGTTTAATGTAACACCTCGAAAATTCACGTCCTATAATGTGTTGACACGTGTCATAAGGCTGGAACGTGTGAAATAATGTTATAAAAGGACTAAAGTTGACAAACATGGAAATTATGTGAATGTACGTATTCTAAGTGTCAACTGTGAATAAATATACTTCATAATAACCCTACATGATGTTTATAACATCAAACGAATAAATCATGGATCATACGAAGCTAAAAGTGAGAGATTACAAACTACAGGGGTTAAATGTGTCAACATGTTTAAAGATATACCTCTGAGTGACCTTTTGACAAATCCGAAGCTTTGTAAATGTTAATTATACTCACTTGAATGCACGATTAAAATTTCATTAAGTTTCGTTATCGTATGAGAAAGTTATGACCAAATTCGTATGCAAGGGATTAAAGTGCAAACATTGAAAGTTAAGACTTTTCGGGTTAACCGGAAGTGTTCAGGGACTTGGCAAAGTGGGTATAAGTCCTAAAGCCCTTGTGGGTAAAGATAAGGGGGTCAAATTGCAAGAAATAATGCTAGTTGACCTTCCGAAGAGCCAAGAGACGAGATGTGGAAGCTCGAAAACGTTTTTGGACGATCAGATGGGCCACGCGGCCCGCGTGGCATATAACAGAAACTGAGGCGGGCTGCCTCAGGCGCCCAGATGCAGAAAAACGTGATCTTTGGCTGTTCAGCCTTTTAAACGACTTGTAATGCACCTAAACCCTTCCAAGAGGCCCCTAAACAACCTCTAGAACACTAGGGACACTTGTAAACAACTTGTGGTCAGTAGTAGACTTGGTTGACAATATTTTGTGTTGTCTTGAACACTATAAAAGGCCTTCATGTGCTACCATTATGATCACACCTTCATTATGCAATTGAGGAGCCTCCTGGAGCTTCAAAGCAGACCCAAGTCCTTCCTAATCAAGCTTAGGACTTCAGTAAGTGTTCTAATCCTTTTCTAATTGAGTTTAGCTTAGTATTTAGGCTAAAATTCAAACCGTCGTAATTACGGTTTGACTTCAAGATTAGTCAATAATGGCTCAGCCAATTCTCAAATCAAAAGTAGATATAAGATGGTATTTATGTGGGTAATAAAACCTCAAAAGGGTTCCCCCTGATCATCACTCTAACCAGGTTCCCCCTGATCATCACTCTAACCAGGTCAAAAGTCGGGTCAAACCTTTACTTAAAAAGTCAACAGGAAGTCTAAAATGCCATTTATGCATAATTAACATTGTAGATCATATACAACCTGTTGGATCATTGTTATAACTTAGTAATAAGTGTAAGAACATGTCTAAACATGTTCAACCCGACAATTTCCTGTTTAGACCCGGTTCGGAACCGAAAGTCACATAGTTTGACTTTCACTTTGACTTTCAGTTCTGACCCGTTTAGGCATATTTTAGAAATGCCTCAGAGCTTTAATTGGACTAGGTTACATGTTAGAACAACCCTCTGTGATTATACACCTTGGTTCATTAGTTATCCAATTAATATGCATGTTTCCGTTAAGTGCTCATATGTTGACCGTTATGCCCTTATTACCTTAAAACGTGATTTATGAAAATGTAAAAGTGTAGAAACCTTAGTTACTGATATATAGACTTGTATGCAAAGTTTGACATCAGTTTGACTTGTAGATTAAGAGTTATGGTCATTATCGCAAAATTTATGCTTTATGTTAATAAAATGGCGTAATTAGCATATAGCCTAGTTAAACATACTTTTTGGTATCAAACCTTTTACCCACTGATGTAATATATTATTTTGGGATTTTTAAATATTTTTAATTAATTTTAGGCTGAGCATAACTCATAGTCGTAGGCTTAATTCGGTAAATGTCGGTTTTGCCCTTACGGGCCATAAAATGAGTTTTACCTATCTAAACGACTCCAAACCTTTTGCTACTGATCACATATGATAAGTAAATTATTTTAAGCCTTCTGGAAATATAAAAATATCAGATTTGAGTATCAAACCCGAAAATGGCCTTTATTCGCCTTTTTAAGCGTTTTTAACGCATAGTATGTTTTAAAATCATATTGGACATACCCGGGTTGATACCTACTGATATATGAGGCAAATTATAATATTTTAACAGTAAGAAAAGGTTGATAAACTCAGACTTCAGTTTTGAGCTTTTCGGCTTATGTGAAATTACTAAAATACCCCTACGGGGCATAGTTTGGTTATAGTTGATAAATTTCACACATCTAAAATACCTTACTGTTATAAATCAGTAAACTAAGTATTTTTGCAGATTATATCAGACCTGTAACTCAGTTAAACATTTAAACTCTTTTATAAACATTTAAATGACCAAACTACCCCTACGGGGCCTAGTTTGTGTTTAAACACGTTTCGGGCATAACGAAAGACATCTTACTGATGTCACAACATATTTGAGGCATAATTAACTTAGGAAACCTGTATATAGCTCTCATGAATACCCGTCACGCTTATTACGCGTACGGTTCGGTTTATGTAACAAGTTTACATAAATTAGCCGAAACGGGTCAAACCTTAACGGTTTTATCTCAAAATCCAGAATGTGAATAATAAACCCATATTAAACAAGTATTCAAACTTGTCTGGTCTAAATCACATTCTATCCGGTCTTCGCTTAATCGTGCGTACGAACCGTATCTTGAAACTAGCCGGTCTAAGCTTAAGCTTAATTAAAGGCCCGTTAGGATTCTAATAGGTTATTATAAAACCTTCGTTCCAGATTAGGAGGACCAGTAAAAGCTACGTGCATTTTGCTTATTGTGATTTATGCATTGCTCAGGTAAATACTTTTAACTTATTTTCCCTATACGGGCTTGGGTTACGGTATATAGCATACCGCTTGATCGAGCATCAAATCTCCACAGTTGAGTGGGTAGTTGAATAATTTAATCGGCTCGTTTAAACAGTCTTGTTTACTTAAAGCCTTTGGGGGGTTAATGACCATGTCCCGGATATCCTTGGCATCATCTTACGAGATGGCCACGACCTGAGCACGGGGTGTAGGCGTACACCTGTCAGTGTATAACTCTTTGATGTGGTGTGGCTATTGATCTTTAACCCGGACAAGATCTGGGCTACTGAACGCACAAGTAACATGTAATTCGTTCACAAGATTATAATATTAAATAATTCTCCCAAGTTAATAAAAAGATTAATCTTGCCTCTGTGCATTTTAATCAAATTATAAAATGTTTATGCTATGTGCATCCAAACAAATTTTCAATCATTTTCCAAAATGAGTCAGTTGATTGTATTTACCAGTGTAAACTGACGTATTTTCCCAAAAAGACTAAATGCAGGTACTAAACGTAATTGGCTGGATTGTCTCCTTAGCATCAATAAAGAGTCTCGCAAGCTTAAGATGCCTGAAGTCTGTTGAACTATTGTTTCCATTTTATTATCGATCCTAGTGTGGATAAACTTCCGAATATTGTGACATTTGATATTACAATAGTAAATTCGGTTGTGTTATATCTTTTAAATTGCTTCCGCTGTGCATATTAAATATTGTGTTGTTTGACTATTACGTTGCCAACCACGTCACGATACTCCCCCACCGGGCCCACCGGTGACACGTGGAAATCGGGGTGTGACAGGTTGGTATTAGAGCCAACACTGAGTGAATTAAACACTAGCCTTTTTGTGTTTAATCTCAGTTACACAATTGCACAATTCTAAACTTCTGAGTCTAGACTTAACACAGGAATAATCTTAATCCTAATATGGAAATTTTTGCTTCCAATTTTTATTATTATTGGATACGTCGCCAAGCGAGGAAGCTGAACTAGGAATTCTCCACACCCGGAGCTTTGAAATGCTGAGTTTCGTACAGCGACCAAGATGAGACGTGCAACCAAGGAGAAAGCATTCAGGAATTGAATGAAGAAGAAACTCCTTTGCTGAAAAATCGTTTCCTCAATAGTCCTTATAAGGACATATTTATCTTTTTAGTCCCTTCGAGGACAACATTATTCCTTTCAAGTCCCGCTTAGGGCAACTTTATACTTTTATTTTTATATAGTGGAATGATTAAGTTTAAACTTTCATTCTAAACAAGAAATTTTAAAATGAAGAAAATACATTCTTTTAAAATGGCAAAATCTAAAAAGGACAAGACCTAGCCACGTGTCATTTTAAGACCGGGCCAAGATGGTAGTTCCATAATTAGATTCAGATCCATATTAGCACCTCAATTTAAAAATTGTTCTGCGTTAATTAAATTAAGAATCTTAAGTGTGAAACCTAGCCTACGGGTCAATTATAAGACCGGGCCAAGATGGTAAGACCTGTTAAAAAGATTCAAACCATTAATTAAGAATCTTAAGAGTGAAACCTAGCCTTCGGGTCAATTATAAGACCGGGCCAAGATGGTAAGACCTGTTTAAAAGATTCAAATCCCTGTTAACATCTGGAAACATGTTAACACTCTTAGCAGATGTGATTTATTTAAAAAAAACACACACGTTATTATTATATAAGGATCTTTTTAAAAGATTCCTAACCCAGTTTAATGATCTCTGAATCCTGGGTTTACATCATCAATTAAGATGATCATATTTTTAACCATACGTGGTAATATAGTGCCTACGGGCCTTGCTCATTTCTACATGAGCCAAAATACAGTGGTAGCTATGACTCCCTGTCAGATAAAGGTAATGAACTAGGTTCAAACCTCAAATGCTTTGATTCTCTGAAATCATAGCTTAAAATTTATAAATGTCCTTTGTGACCAGGCCATTTGTGCAAGTATACCTTCATGATTTGATTCTCCGA
The DNA here is from genome assembly GCA_030545235.1 of Helianthus tuberosus. Classification (NCBI taxonomy): domain Eukaryota; kingdom Viridiplantae; phylum Streptophyta; class Magnoliopsida; order Asterales; family Asteraceae; genus Helianthus; species Helianthus tuberosus. Next base: position 19,765 of record JARYGA010037671.1, read on the forward strand.
AATCATAGCTTACAATTTATAATTGTCCTTGCGACTAGGCCTATTGTGCCAATATACTTTCATGCTTTGATTCTCTGAAATCATAAGCTTATAATTTATAATTGTCCATGTGACCAGGCCATTGGGTGCCACTAATAAAACTGTTAATGTTTTATAATTAGGATAAATTATAATAGAAATCCTAAATCTATATGATTAATAAATTAACCAAATATGATCTCTGCTTACCATGGTTAATGAATTTCCCTAAGGGGCAATTCCGTAATAAACGTCCCTTAGAAGGGAAGTGCCTACGGGCTATAGTTGATGTCCTCTGAGACTAAAGACAGTGGTAGCCTACAGCTCCCTGTCAGGAAAAGGTAATGAACTTTGATTCAAACCTTAATACCACGATTCTCTGAAATCATGGCTTATAAATTTAACTTGTCTACGCGACTAGGCCATTTGTGCTATTATTAACTTATGAATTAAGATTTATGATAAAAAAATCCTGAATGAAATAAATATCCTTCCTTCCCTATCAGTATGCATTTAAAAAAAAGAATCTTAAAGGTGAAACCTAGCCTACGCGGCCGAGATGGTGAAACCTACTCAAGGGATTAAGATCCTTGTTAACACTTAAGAACGTGTTAGCACTCTTGAGAAATGTGATCCGAGAAAATCACAACAATCATCCTTATATTGGATTCTTCCAATTCCCTTATCTAGCCTGGTGATTTAGAAATCACGGCTTATATCATCCCATAACACGATCTTGTTATAAACATCCGTTAATGATAAAGTGCCTATGGGCTAAACTTGTTGTCCGATAACACAACGACAGTGATGGTCTTTGACCTCCTGTCTAAAATATTGGACTATGTCCAAACATAATAGTCTATATGATCAATGCGATCATGACTAATATCATCTGATGCGATGATAGTATTATTAAACATCCTTTAGTGATGTTTTGCCTACGGGCTATAATATATTGTCCATTTGAGACATTGACATTGTTATCTTTATGATTCCTTGTCTGAGGTGGTGAGCTATGCTCAAGCCAAAATAGTCAATATGATTAATGCAATCATGACTTATAACATCTAATAGGATGAACCTATTATAAACATCCATTAGAGATGTTTCGCCTATGGGCCATATTATATCGTCCATGTGTGACAAAAACAGTGTGATCTTTACGATTCCCTGTCCAAGGTAGTGAGCTATGCTCGAGCCTAATAGTCTATATGATCAATGCCATCATGACGAAAATCATCAATACGATGGTAAAAATTTTAACATCCTTAATGATGTTTTGCCTAAGGGCTATATTATATTATCCAATTGAGACAAGGCAATTGTAATCTTTTGTGATTCTTGCCCAAGGGGGTGAGCTATACTCAAATCCCATAGTCTATACTATCATTGCGATCCTGACTAGTATCATCGGTTTGATGATCATAATATTAACATCCCTCGTGATGAAATGCCTACGGGCTATACTTTATTCTAATGTCGGTAAGACAAGGATAGTAGTGATCTTTATGATCCCCTGTTCAAAATGGTGTGATTATACCCAAACCTAATAGTCAATATGATCGATGTGATCATGACTAATAATCATTAGATACGATGGTTATATATAAACATCCGTTAGTGATGTTGATTGGCTTATTTTTCTGCCAAATGAATCGTCTGTCAAGACGATGACAGTAGTAGTCTATGACTCCCTGTCCAAAGGTGAAGAACCACGTTCAAACCTTGAAGCCCTAATATAATAAGATTGCGGCTAATAAATTAAGGACCATGGTGGTAGACCATCGAGTTATGTTTTAAAGTCATCCATGACAAGCCTATGTGCTATAATTTGTCATTCGTGACAAGCCAACATATTAAATGTTAACATTCTTGGTGACGTGCCTTTGTGCCAAATTTGATAAATGTCCTTATGACAAGGCCGTTTGTGCCATATCTAAATAACCTTTACGACAAGGCCTTCGTGCCATATAATCATTTATGTCCTTCATGACTGGGCTTTATGCCATATCTTTCTACGTCCATCGAGACAGGCTTCTATGCCATATAGGTATATATATAATAAAAGTCTTGTAAGGCTAGCCTTTGAGCTATTCATATCGTTCGTGTGCCAAAGACGGTTGTGACATTATGATCCCCTGTCAAGCAAATATTGGACTCGTTCCAAACTTTGAATGCCATTGATGGTCCTTTCGTGACCTAGGCTAAATATAATGGAAATACGTTTAAATAACATTCACTATGAATGTTCGGAATAGAATAGCCCATGCGGTTTATGAATGCCGTGGCTAATCTAAGTCAGGTCATCAGGATGATGACTAATAATTGTTAAATCTTGGTGATTGGTACCAAGCTCGATTATGGAGAACTCGGATGAGGTAGACGACAGTCGCAATACTATTAATGCGACGAAGGTTAATAAAAAAAAACTACAAACGTAAACCTCAATATTAATGGAATTAATCTCCAGGCTGTGGTTGACATAGCAGTTGGAAGGACCATAGAAAGATCATGAAACGATCCGAAGAGCCGAATGCTCCTCGCTCTAAATTTCATTCAAAACCATGTTCAATTGCTCATGAGAAGAGTTTTGTTCACACTTCGTACACGAAGGATGAACCAAAGGAGGAAGATAACTCCCAGAAATCTAAGAAAAAAGAGCAAGAATAAGCTTAATAAAAAGCAACAAAAAAATGGTGGAATTGGCCGTCCCCGGAATCGAACCTGGGTCTAGGCCGCACCCTTTCGCGCGTCTAGCCAACCGAGCTAGGTGCCTAGTTTGTGAAATTTCCATGTTTGGTTAAATATAAGCACATGTACAATAACTTCCTTATTTATTCTATAAGTCACCTACTTATCCTCATTATGGTGACTAAGTATTAGAATCCAAGATTTTATAGCTAAGCCTAGAAAGGCTAAAGGAAGAAATGCCTGAACTCACCTGATGAATGCCAAGAGGCAGTTCACGATGTCATCAAATACATTCCTTATCATTTACCAATGATAATATCTGCTAAGTGTCCTGTTTTTAATACATGCAATAATAAATCTTCATAAACCATAAGCTTAGCAAACTTCTATATTATTCACAAGGTATAACTTACCAAGGAAACCATAGTAACCGATTATTCTAGTATCGGCAAGGAATCCTTCCGAAAAATCTAAGAGTACTCTTTCTTTGCATAGAGTACGACAACATATGTTATTTTAATTATTTTCTCATTGTTTTCTGTCGCCTGCGAATGCCAAACTATGTTTGATAAAAGTGCCATATGAGGAATTGGCGTATCATAGGGTGTCCCATAGATTATTTCCATGCCTGATCAGTATGGAGGTTTAATACATGGAACCCCTAAGATATCCCAATGATCATATCGTACTAAAGTCGACTAGTAGTATTCAAAGAAGATATCCATAATAGAGTTATCCAAATAAATATTCCCTGGTAACGGAATATGAGGACTCGTAACATAAATGTGTCACTTATTTGACACAAGCAATGGTGGATGAACTAGAGCCTGAGATATGGAAAATCGCTGTAACCTCCTTACATCTTGATTATCTTCTCCTAATATTACCCTGTTTACCCCAAGGGGGGGGGGGGCAGGTAGAGTTGAGCTTCATATCCCATTTAAGGCTGTATTACTATGAAATCTCCAAGACGGCTAGGACCATCATTGGAAGAATCGAAACCCTGATTTACTAAGTTTTAAAATAGAGGGTTCATATAGCCTAACTCGATATTCCGAAAGTGTGATATCGTTAAATAAGAAAGACGGTTCATTTTGCTTATGTATTAGTTACCGCAACCCTAATTGGGCAACAATTAAGAAATTGCCATCAGCTGTTCTAAATCGTCGATTTGTTCAACTAACTTCAAGGATCAACTAATCCTTAAAATTTGTTAGGTAGTGGTTGGAATAACCATCTCACCTTAAGATAAGCTTGTCTATGATAGTTAATATGTAAGCATCAAGGCTACTCCCTTGGAAACCCGGTAAAGATAGAATGATAAACATCTACTGTAAGGGCAATAGATTGGTAAGTTCAATTACCAGGATCTAAGGGAAAATTATTGGTGGATAGACTTGAAGAAGTCTGTAGCCACCTATGTAGCTAAATGCTTGACTTGTGCGCAAGTCAAAGCTGAGCATCAGAAACCGTCAGGTTTGCTACAACAGCTTGAACTTCCTACGTGGGAGTGGGAAATGGTAACTATGGATTTTATTACCAAGTTACCCAAGACAAGGAAAGGCAATAATACAATATGGGTTATAGTGACAGACTGACTAAGTCAGCACATTTCTTACCCATCAAGGAGACTTATAGCTCCGATATGTTAGCCCAGTAATACGTGGATAAGATTGTAGCCTTACATGGCATACATGTGTCTATTATCTCTGGCAGAGATACTAGATACACATCACATTTTTGGAAGAGTTCCAACAATCTTTGGGCACACGTTTGAATTTTAGTACGGCTTACCATCCTCAGACTGACGGTCAGAGTGAGCGTACTATTCAAACGTTGGAAGATATGCTGCGTGCATGTGCGATCGATTTGGGAGGTAGTTGGGATAAGAACCTACCATTAATCGAATTCTCCTACAACAATAGCTACCATACCAGCATTAAGGCTGTGCCTTTCGAGGCATTATACGGTAGAAAGTGTAGATCGCCCGTTTGTTGGGCGGAAGTTGGAGATGTCCAGTTATCAGGACCAGAGATCGTATTCGAAGCGACGGACAAGATTGTCCAGATTCGTGACCGTCTCAAAGCTGCCCGGGATAGGCAGAAGAGCTACGCAGATCCGAAGCGTAAAGCTTTTCACTTCGAAGTAGGTGATAAAGTATTGCTTAAAGTATCACCCTGGAAGGGAGTGATGCGGTTTGGTAAGAAAGGCAAGCTAAGCCCGAGATACATAGGACCATTCGAGGTTATCGAATGTATCGGGTCAGTTGCCTATAAGTTAAACTTATCGGAAGAGCTCAGTGGAATTCACAATGTGTTCCACATCTGCAATCTGAAAAAGTGCTTCGCTGATGAATCACTGGTATCACCCCATACAGATGTGCATATAGATGAGAGCTTAAAATTTGTGGAAAAACCTTTGTCGATTGAAGATCGACAGGTGAAGAAGCTTCGAAGGAAGCACGTACCTATTGTAAAGGTCAAATGGGATGCCCGTAGAGGTCCCGAATACACGTGGGAGGTTGAATCCACGATGAAAGAAAAGTACCCTTACTTACTTCAGTAAATCTCAGGTCGAGATTTATTTTAAGGGGGTGAGGATGTAACACCTCGAAAATTCACGTCCTATAATGTGTTGACACGTGTCATAAGGCTGGAACGTGTGAAATAATGTTATAAAAGGACTAAAGTTGACAAACATGGAAATTATGTGAATGTACGTATTCTAAGTGTCAACTGTGAATAAATATACTTCATAATAACCGTACATGATGTTTATAACATCAAACGAATAAATCATGGATCATACGAAGCTAAAAGTGAGAGATTACAAACTACAGGGGTTAAATGTGTTAACATGTTTAAAGATATACCTCTGAGTGACCTTTTGACAAACCCGAAGCTTTGTAAATGTTAATTATACTCACTTGAATGCACGATTAAAATTTCATTAAGTTTCGTTATCGTATGAGAAAGTTATGACCAAATTCGTTTGCAAGGGATTAAAGTGCAAACATTGAAAGTTAAGACTTTTCGGGTTAACCGGAAGTGTTCAGGGACTTGGCAAAGTGGGTATAAGTCCTAAAGCCCTTGTGGGTAAAGATAAGGGGGTTAAATTGCAAGAAATAATGCTAGTTGACCTTCCGAAGAGCCAAGAGACGAGATGTGGAAGCTCGAAAACGTTTTTGGACGATCAGAAGGGCCACGCGGCCCGCGTGGCATATAACAGAAACTGAGGCGGGCCGCCTCAGGCTCCCAGATGCAGAAAAACATGATCTTTGGCTGTTCAGCCTTTTAAACGACTTGTAATGCACCTAAACCCTTCCAAGAGGCCCCTAAACAACCTCTAGAACACTAGGGACACTTGTAAACAACTTGTGGTCAGTAGTAGACTTGGTTGTCAATATTTTGTGTTGTCTTGAACACTATAAAAGGCCTTCATGTGCTACCATTATGATCACACCTTCATTCTGCAATTGAGGAGCCTCCTGGAGCTTCAAAGCAGACCCAAGTCCTTCCTAATCAAGCTTAGGACTTCAGTAAGTGTTCTAATCCTTTTCTAATTGAGTTTAGCTTAGTATTTAGGCTAAAAGTCAAACCGTCGTAATTACGGTTTGACTTCAAGATTAGTCAATAATGGCCCAGCCAATTCTCAAATCAAAAGTAGATATAAGATGGTATTTATGTGGGTAATAAAACCTCAATAGGGTTCCCCCTGATCATCACTCTAACCAGGTCAAAAGTCGGGTCAAACCTTTACTTAAAAAGTCAACAGGAAGTCTAAAATGCCATTTATGCATAATTAACATTGTAGATCATATACAACCTGTTGGATCATTTTTATAACTTAGTAATAAGTGTAAGAACATGTCTAAACATGTTCAACCCGACAATTTCCTGTTTAGACCCGGTTCGGAACCGAAAGTCACATAGTTTGACTTTCACTTTGACTTTCAGTTCTGACCCGTTTAGGCATATTTTAGAAATGCCTCAGAGCTTTAATTGGACTAGGTTACATGTTAGAACAACCCTCTGTGATTATACATCTTGGTTCATTAGTTATCCAATTAATATGCATGTTTCCGTTAAGTGCTCATATGTTGACCGTTATGCCCTTATTACCTTATAACGTGATTTATGAAAATGTAAAAGTGTAGAAACCTTAGTTACTGATATATAGACTTGTATGCAAAGTTTGACATCAGTTTGACTTGTAGATTAAGAGTTATGGTCATTATCGCAAAATTTATGCTTTATGTTAATAAAATGGCGTAATTAGCATATAGCCTTGTTAAACATACTTTTTGGTATCAAACCTTTTACCCACTGATGTAATATATTATTTTGGGATTTTTAAAGATTTTTAATTAATTTTAGGCTGAGCATAACTCATAGTCGTAGGCTTAATTCGGTAAATGTCGGTTTTGACCTTACGGGCCATAAAATGAGTTTTACCTATCTAAACGACTCCAAACATTTTGCTACTGATCACATATGATAAGTAAATTATTTTAAGCCTTCTGGAAATATAAAAATATCAGATTTGAGTATCAAACCCGAAAATGGCCTTTATTCGCCTTTTTAAGCGTTTTTAACGCATAGTATGTTTTAAAATCATATTGGACATACCCGGGTTGATACCTACTGATATATGAGGCAAATTATAATATTTTAACAGTAAGAAAAGGTTGATAAACTCAGACTTCAGTTTTGAGCTTTTCGGCTTATGTGAAATTACTAAAATACCCCTACGGGGCATAGTTTGGTTATAGTTGATAAATTTCACACATCTAAAATACCTTACTGTTATAAATCAGTAAACTAAGTATTTTTGCAGATTATATCAGACCTGTAACTCAGTTAAACATTTAAACTCTTTTATAAACATTTAAATGACCAAACTACCCCTACGGGGCCTAGTTTGTGTTTAAACACGTTTCGGGCATAACGAAAGACATCTTACTGATGTCACAACATATTTGAGGCATAATTAACTTAGGAAACCTGTATATAGCTCTCATGAATACCCGTCACGCTTATTACGCGTACGGTTCGGTTTATGTAACAAGTTTACATAAATTAGCCGAAACGGGTCAAACCTTAACGGTTTTATCTCAAAATCCAGAATGTGAATAATAAACCCATATTAAACAAGTATTCAAACTTGTCTGGTCTAAATCACATTCTATCCGGTCTTCGCTTAATCGTGCGTACGAACAGTATCTTGAAACTAGCCGGTCTAAGATTAAGCTTAATTAAAGGCCCGTTAGGATTCTAATAGGTTATTATAAAACCTTCGTTCCAGATTAGGAGGATCAGTAAAAGCTACGTGCATTTTGCTTATTGTGATTTATGCATTGCTCAGGTAAATACTTTTAACTTATTTTCCCTATACGGGCTTGGGTTACGGTATATAGCATACCGCTTGATCGAGCATCAAATCTCCACAGTTGAGTGGGTAGTTGAATAATTTGATCGGCTCGTTTAAACAGTCTTGTTTACTTAAAGCCTTTGGGGGGTTAATGACCATGTCCCGGATATCCTTGGCATCATCTTACGAGATGGCCACGACCTGAGCACGGGGTGTAGGCGTACACCTGTCAGTGTATAACTCTTTGATGTGGTGTGTCTATTGATCTTTAACCCGGACAAGATCCGGGCTACTGAACGCACAAGTAACATGTAATTCGTTCACAAGATTATAATATTAAATAATTCTCCCAAGTTAATAAAAAGATTAATCTTGCCTCTGTGCATTTTAATCAAATTATAAAATGTTTATGCCATGTGCATCCAAACAAATTTTCAATCATTTTCCAAAATGAGTCAGTTGATTGTATTTACCAGTGTAAACTGACGTATTTTCCCAAAAAGACTAAATGCAGGTACTAAACGTAATTGGCTGGATTGTCTCCTTAGCATCAATAAAGAGTCTCGCAAGCTTAAGATGCCTGAAGTCTGTTGAACTATTGTTTCCATTTTATTATCGATCCTACTGTGGATAAACTTCCGAATATTGTGACATTTGATATTACAATAGTAAATTCGGTTGTGTTATATCTTTTAAATTGCTTCCGCTGTGCATATTAAATATTGTGTTGTTTGACTATTACGTTGCCAACCACGTCACGATACTCCCCCACTGGGCCCACCGGTGACACGTGGAAATCGAGGTGTGACATTTAAAGTGTATTTCAAGTTGTTTTCAAGTTCGTTTCTTAGTTTCCGCCTCTGAAACGTACGAGAGCTCTTCCGAACGACTCGTTTGGGTCAAAACACGATCCTACAATTGGTATCAGAGCTCAGGACGAGGAGTTCTTGCCATATTCAGCTTGATAATCTATTTTCTACACCTTCTTTCACAAAATTAAAAAAATTTTACGGTTAAAATCGACTCAAACTTTCACATCTTGTGCGTAATCATGATTTAACGAATCCTGGAAAGTTTTAGCACTAAAATCAACTTAAAAACGAGTTAAAATCATCTGATCGCTTGAATTTTGTTCGATATGCTGATGTCATCTGCTTGATCGCTTGAAATTGACTGGTAGCTTGAAAAAATCAACCTTGTTCGCTTGAAACTGGCTGTCAGCTTGAAATTGACTGGTCGCTTGAAAATATAACGTCTGATCGCTTGAAAAATACACTGCTTGACCGCTTGAAAGATGTATCGAGTTGTGTGAAAACATTAAACAAGTTTGTCAGGTCTGATAAATTGATGTGCATGTGAGTGTATGAATTAGACTTTTTAATCGATAAAAAGTTGAGGTCCAATAAATTTGTGTTGATAAAGTAATTGTCAGCCAAAAGCATTTGAATTCATTTTATAATTCATGGGATCTGATTAATAGTCTACGGCCCAAGGTTTGGATATAGATCGAGATTTGAGGCCCAATCAAACTGTTCGGTTTATGTGATCATTATGTTTAGAGACCCAATGAGATTGTTTCACCTTTGAAGTTGTCGGTTCATATGATCAGAAGTTGAAATGTGTTTGTAGTGCATGTGATCTGACCCTAAGTGCGGCACAAGTTTTTATTTTGTCAGTCTTTGCATGTGACTATCGGTTCATAAAAAAAATCAAGTCTTAATAAAATTGCCACCCATCACTTATTCTTGTTGGAAATTGAAGTGTCAGTCCACTTGTTTGCATCGGCCTAATCATACTATAAAATCAAGTCGTATTGTGCACCAGACCAAATCATTATTAGTTAATACATGTGAGGTTTGTCAGAATAAGGGATATGTGTAAAAGGTTATGGTCTCGAGAATTGAACTTGTTATTTTAGTGGTCGGCATTTAGGTCCGATTTTGGGTATTGAGATTGTCAGTTTTTGGCATATGCTTTAAAGTAGTGAGGCCCAATCATTGTTGACGGCAAATCAGTTCACAAGAGAGGTGTTTTAGTGCGGTTGAATTCAAACTCGTTCAAGGTTGTGTGTTTTAGCAAGGTCATTGGAAAGGGTCGTTTGAAATTGTTCCGGGTCATAGCAGTTCGCACAGTTTGTCAATCTTTAGTCCGCACAGTTTGTCAATCTTCAGTCCGTACAAAATATTCATCAGTTCCAGTACTAGTTTGTTTCAGTTAATTGATAAGTCCGTTTAAACTGATCGTTTGTTTGTTCGTTCAGGTTTTTCCCGAAATATCTTCTGATTACTGAAGCATGGAAGAGGAATTCTACAATGCGTTTGCCACGTCAGTTGCTCCTGTTACAGCTGCAGAGAATTTATACAGTGAAAATGAAACGGGAACTCATCAAAAGCCGCCAAAGCTTATGTACATTGAAGAATTTAAAGGATGGCAGAATCGATTTGAGAACTGGGTACAAGCTTACAAGTTTGATGCATGGTGTTCATTGTTGAAAGACTATGAGAAACCAAAGAATGACCGTGGGATGGAAAAAGCAATTGAGGACTACTCAGAGAGTGACAAATTAAAATTTACAAGTGAGAAAATGATGATCAGTATTCTTCAGCAAGCAATAAAAGAAGATATATTTGTTTTGCTCCAACATAATGGTACAGCTAAATCAATTTGGGAAGCATTGATTCAGAAATTCCAAGGAAGCGCAGATATGATCAAGAACAGAAAGGCTTTACTGAAAAAATCATTTGATATGTTTTCAGCTTTCGATCATGAAACTACAAAGCATACCATTGATAGATATTGTCATCTAGTCTTGGAAATGAAAAGATTTAACATTGAGAAAGAGGATGATGAGTGGGTCGATAAACTTGCTGAAGCATTATCACATCAGAAATGGGGAACGTATTTGCTGATCTTAAAACATGCAAGAAAGTCTGAAAATATGAATTTGGCTCAGTTTATTCAGAGGATTGAAGAGCATGAGTTGGATATTCAGAAAACGGCTATCATGACAAATCCAAATGCCAAACAAGATGTCAGTTTGTATTACAGAGGGAACAAATTTGAGGCTACCCCCGGCCCTAGCCCAAAGATCCAAACTGGTTTTAGTGCTGATAGTTCGTCTGGAACAAAAGGTAGTAATGTGACACAAAGTGGTGGATCTTCATCCTCGTATTCAAGTTTTGATCAAAACTTTACAACATCAAGTCCTCAACAACAGAATTCTACAAACCTTCAGTGCAATGTTACCTTAAACATTCAAAATGGCCAGAATTTGTCTCTGGAAGTTGCCAAGCAACACATGGCATCACTGGTTACTATGTTAGAATCTTACGAAAGTTTGATCGGTGGGAAGATTGGGAATCCGATGCTTACCAAAGAAGATTACGACCAAATTGATGCTGAAGAACTTGAATTGATGGATATCAAATGGTGCTTAGCGAGTGCTTGGAGAAGAGCTGAAAAGTTTCATGAAATTACTGGCAGAGATGAATTTCGAGGAATGGCTACTTCTCAGTTGGGTTTTGACAAATCGAAAGTTACCTGTTTCCGTTGCAAAGGAAAAGGACACTTTAAAAGAGAGTGCAAAAGCAAAGAAGCAACCGGGAATCAAGAAAAGAACAACTATTATCAGAAATCAATTTTTCATCAGATTGCTCAACAACCACAAATTACACATGCTCATGCTATTGAAGATGGAAAGAAGAAAGCTTTACTTATCCATCAAGATGATGAATTTGTTGCTGAAGGATTTAGTTGGGACAAATACATACCTGGTTCAGCTTGTGTTGCAAGAATTCAGGGTGAAAATGAGACTAGTGAGAAAAGAATCCCGATTTTTCCAGATCTTGGAAGCGATGTAGATACCGATGATGAGGAGGAATATCTTAACAAATGTAGAAAAAGCATTGAGCCTGACAGTTTTAATTTTTTCTATGCAGATAAAGTTGAGATGCTGAATCAGAAGAAGATTGCTTGCTTAAAGAGGGAACTGGAAGCAGCAAAGTTACTTGCTAATGAAAAGGCGAAGACAGAAGTTGGAGAAACAAAAGTTGAAGCAGTGACTGAAAATGCAATAGAAAAAATTGTTGAAGTGGAGAAAGTGGTAGAGAAAATAGTCGAAGTTGAAAAATTGGTCGAAGTAGAGAAGATTGTTGAGGTTGAAAAGCTAATTGAAAAAGTGGTTGAAGTCATGAAGCCTTGTGAGAAATGTTCAGAGTCTTGCAAAGTTTGTGAAGAAAAAGATAAAAAGATTGCTGAATTAGAGAAGTTTAAAGAAGATTTACTGTCTGATGTGAAGTATGTGAAGGAGTCATATGATGTTCTAAACAGGACAGTTGATGGTCTGAAAAAGACAAATGCAGAAATAGAAAAAGCAAATGACAAAATAAGTGCAACTTTAATGACAAAGCAAAGTGTCATTGATGTGCGTGAAAGTGTTATATATATTAGGTGTATATTTTAAGCCCTTTTTAACACTTATTTTAGCCAAGTTTTAAATTTATAAAACACGATATTTTACTAACACTAAACACACATATGGGCAAGCGCACCCATCGTTGAGCGTAGTATAGCGTTGGTAAGATACCGAGGTCGTCCAAGGACACAAGAGCTTTTAGTACCGGTTTATCCTCAACGTCTAATCAAAAATAAAAAGTTTAGAAAAATGTTTTAAACTAAGAAAAATAAAAACTAACTAAAATGCTGAAAATAAAAATAAAATAAAAACAGATAGACAAGATGAATCACTTGGTTCCGACTCGTATCTAGTATAACCTTTGATTATTTCCGCACTTTTGCACATAATTAAGAGATTATCTTAGTTATTGTAGTAGGCCCCTCTTTTGAAGGTGACGTTACCCTCACCCCAGTAGTTTGAGTCAGCAAGGATACAATCCTAAAAGGGTGGATTATTGGAAGATAATGAATTAAGTTATTAATGCAGTATTATGGTAGGCCCCGCTTTTGGCGGTGACGTTACCCTCGACTAAGTAGTATGAGTCAGCAGGGATACAGTCCTAAATAGCCGGGTTATAGTATTAATAGTAGTTAACTTATGAGGGGATCAAAGAGTTTGGACCCCCGCCATCCAATACCGTGAAGCATTGAAGGAGGTCCTACTAAATTTGACCCAGGTCCATTGCAGGACCTCTAAACGCTGAACAATGGCAAGACCTTTACCAAACCGTTCCCTTAACCCCCGACCAGGTAGCCAACATACCTCCATATAGACCGTGGAGATATGAATGGTGAAAATCCTTTATTTTATATAGACAGTAAAATAATGCCAAGACACCACGGACAAACGATAAGGAAAGATCACCTTCAACATAAGTAACTAGTTATTAAAGTCATTAATACAAAACCAAATAAAAAGTGCAAAAGATTAGAAATAAAAAGTATTATACTAGACACTTTGTCTTCACCAAGTGATGTAAGAGACTTAGGCAAACATGGCCTTGATTGTCAAGAACTCTTACGATCAATCTTGGATCCCGAGACGACTCACACACTCTATGATGGACAATGGATGATGGTGGTGGATGATGGTGTTGTGATGGTGGTGGGTGGTGGATGAAGTGTGAGAGAGGTGGTGTGCCAAGGGATGAGTTGAAATGAATCCAAGCACTCATATTTATAGGTTGAACAGAGAGCTGGGCACGGCCCCGTGTCCGCTGGGCACGGCCCCGTGCCTGTCTGACACTCTCTCTCCTCATTAATTGTAATTCGCAATTACAATTAATGCGCCTGCTGTACTTTCGACACACCCCCGTGTTCACTGGGCACGGCCCCGTGGTGGGCAATAGAAGCTTCTATAGGTTTGTCTTTTCTGCTGCTTCTTGGGCACGGCCCCGTGCTGGCTGAGCACGGGGCGTGTTCAGACTTCTGCCTTCTCTATTTTGCTTGGGAAGATGCCGTTGAGGGGTCGGGCAGTCCACTTATGTTCCTTTCCTTGTATTTATGTTGGATTTAGCTGTCTTTTTGCTTCTTTTGTGTTTTTGAGCTCATTTAATCCTGAAAATACAAAAGGAAGACAAAAACACTCTTTTTCCAATATTAGTACTTAAAAAGGGTTAGTTTTATGCCTCATTTGATGTAATTTATATGTTGCATTTTGCACACATCAAATACCCCCACACTTGAACTTTTGCTTGTCCTCAAGCAAAACTCTTTAATATGTGGCTTACACTCCCAAATGGAATGGGTAGAAGAGAAGGTTTTTGGCTTGTCGTAGAGTGTTGGGAATCCAAGATCTTTTTGGGTTTTATTTTTATTTATTTACAATCCTATTCGTAATGATTTATTTAGAACGTTTCATAGGAGAAATTACTTATTTGGGCATAACATGCCTTTATTTTTAAATTCCATTTATATACAAGTTCACATACCTCACGGGAGAAATCACTCACACTCGGCCGAAGGTGTATTTTTAGTGAATCACTCGAGAGCGGCATGGAACTTATTCCTACCATAAGCTTGCCAAGCAATCAATCCTCCTCCTTTTTAACCTTTATACCTTTGTAAATATCAAGAGGACTTTGTGGGTTAAGGGTTAGGCTTGGGTTAAAGGTAGGTGGTTGGGTTAGTGGTTAGTAGAAAAAGGGCAAAAAGCGTAACAAGTGTTGGTTTTCGTAAGACTTTATATTTTTGTAACTTTTTATTTTGATGAAGCTTTTATTCAAACAAAGTTATTTTTGATGAACTTGTTTGTTTATTTTCTTTTTGCTTCATCATCAACACATTTATTTATTTTTTATTTATTTATTTTTTTTTATCACCTTACGAAAAACCGATCTTGTTACTAAAACAAAGGGTTAAAAATAAAAAGGTTTTGGTGGGTAAAAGGGTTTTTTGGTTTGGGTGATGAAATGAAAAGGTTTAGGCTCAAAGGGGCTAACTAGGGGGATTTTTGGGTAGGTGGTAAAAGAAAAAGAAAAATAATGGTGTAGAAATAAAAAGGGTTAGTCCTAATGCCTCCATCATTTACTTACTCGGGTTTAAGTTGATAAGGACTGGGAATGTATCGTCAAGGCAAGTTCTAGAGTCGTAAGAACCAAGCGGCTATTCACACAAGAAACGAAAAATGAGCATTTAGTCTAAAGATGTAAATTTGTATGCTCAATAAAGGCTCAAAACTCACTTTTGTGGGAATGGGTTTTTATGTGATCTAGTATATATAATCAAATTTTAACTAAGTTTGTCATGCCTTTTCATAATTTTCTTATGTTGGTTCTTTTTATCACTACGCTATTGGTTGTAAATATGTAAAAATATAACCTTTTTGAGAACTTGAATTTCCCGAGTTAAACCTAGACAAGTAAGAAAAAATGAAATTTTTGAAAAAAAAAAAAAATTGGGGTGATTAGCGGTTCCAATAGAGTTTTGTGTAAGGCTTGTATTTAGGACTTGCAAAATTCAAGGTTTTAGCATCCCCCCCACACTTAAATTACACATTGTCCTCAATGTGTCCCAAAAATAAATTTTTAGGTTGATTAGATGTGTAAAATGGTGTTAAAAAGCAAAAATTTGTGTTACTGGGCGCTGAACACGGCCCCGTGTTATCCGGGCACGGCCCCGTGTTCAAGTGCCAGTAACAAAATTGAAATAAGAGAAGCAGAAGTCTGGACACGGGGGCGTGTCGGGTGAACACGGCCCGTGTCCAGTTACCTGAACTGGGCGTTTTTCTGCAGGTGGTTCAGCACGGGGCCGTGTTGGTTGGGCACGGCCCGTGTTGAACCTTCTGAAATGGAGAGAATTGTCGGGATGCCTTGTTCTTGTGCTTGAGGTCATTTTTCTCGTTCCCCTTTTCATCCCTTACCACCATGAGTGTGTTTTATTCATTAAAAACCATCAAGACTTTAAAAACCATCATTTCATTGCAATCATAGAGAGACCTTACATAATCCTAAATTAAGATAAAATTAAAACTTAACTAAATAGGTCAGCAGGTACACGAGGTTATCATAAGGAGTTCTACTATTTTAAGAAAATTTCGAGAATAGTTTCCCGATATAGTAGGACTTTTAGCCGAAGGAATTTCTTCCCTAAACGTTGTTTAAAGCCATTCTTCGATCTCCCTAGGAAGGAAGAATGCGGCTTCATTTTCCTCAGTAACTGATGGCTGAGGGGGAACATTCACCGGGACTCCTTGCACCACCCTATGCGGAGGCTCTTGGTGCATGGCGTACCATTCGGCCGGAATGATGACTTCGGGCACCACGTTCCACGCCCTTTGGGTTATTATAGGCACCAAAGGCGGGGAGGCGAGAAGGTTTAACCTCTGGTGTAAGAGGTTTACCTCTCAGAGACAGCCCTCCAGCTCCACTGCTAAATGGTTTATACGGTCGACCAATGCTTCTTCTACTCCCGTCATTTCGTCAATAGCTTCCCTTAGGGCGTAAACATAGTTCACAAGAGAGTCTTCTATTGTTGATGACCTCCTCCCTTGTCGGTTATTTCTTGAAGATGATCCGCTTGTTCTGCTTGCCATTTTCTGTGAAAGAAACCGAGAAAGCTAAATTTTTTACAAAACAGTTCCTCGGACACGGCCCCGTGCTCGATGAGCACGGCCCCGTGTCCATTTGTCTGCGGGATTTTAGGCTAAGGAGTCTTGGAGTTTTAAATTATTCTCATGATTTTTAGCTGGTTTTTAGGCTTAGATAATTTAAAATAAAGTTATACAACTAACTTTAAGCAAGAATCCTTAGCAAATAATCTTACAAACTTCACATAGAGGGTTGGAATCATGGGATTTCCAAGCTTCCATGGAGGAAATTTTTGAAAAATTTTGAAAGAAGAGGAAATGAATAAAAGTGGAAGGGACAAGAGGGTCCTTTGGAACCTTCTTTTAGCACTTACCTAGGATGGTATGAGTGAAGATCCCAGGAATCTTTGTCAATTGAAGTGGTCAAAAATGAGCAGGAATCAGGCTGCATTTAAAGAAAATGACAGCGCACTGGACACGGCCCCGTGTCCGCTGGACACGGCCCCGTGTGCAGAGAAAATCCTGACACATTTTGTCCGTATTCTGACAAAATCAGCAGAGAATCTTTTAGGTGAGCACGGGGGCGTGTTGACCTGGACACGGCCCCGTGTCTGGAGGCTGTCTTATGGAGTTTCGTTTCTTCTAAGGATCTCGTCGACATCGGGTGGTTCCTTACTGGTTGGAACAACCCCAAAGTGCCTAAGATACCTTAATTGTCCTAGACTAAGGCGAGAACGCAAGAGGTTGTCGGTGAGGGTAATTCCTATTTTTATTCTAGGTGGACAAGTCCAACCCTTTCCCGGGCTCTTGTTAAAGAAGGTGTATGCCGAATCGCTCAGGTCTATGTATGCACCGAACGAAGTCGATGGAGAGTACTTCACGGCACAATCGACACAGGGACGACTATCGTCCAAGTCTTTGCTAGGTACGAAGGTATTTTCGGGAGCAACGAGGTTGTCGAAATACGGTTCCAGCATTTCGTCATGGTCATCGTCTTGGGGTGGATTAATAAAATCCTTCCTAAGCTCTTTTAACCAATTCAGAATTAGCTTTTCTAGTTGAAATAACTCATCAAGGAGCATTTCCCCTAGAATATCTGGCTGGGCGCATTCGAAGGAGAAATAGTGCTTATTTTTACTTTCGCCCCTCTTAAGGTTGTAGGAAGTCGGTGGGTCCATGTAGTGGGGCCTATAATTCAGAAAGTAACATTTTACTTCTTCATGTTTGCCACCACATAATTGACACCACGTACCATAAGAGTGCCGAAAGTAAAAACAATTACTATCACTCATGTTTGTGTCAGAAATTACCAACCGCCGGGATCTAACGGTTCTGTTTTCAGTAAGTGAATCTTGGGCACGGGGGCGTGTTGGGTGAGCACGGCCCCGTGTTCAGCTTACTGTCTGACGTAAAGCAGGATTGCCAGTTCCAATGATTTAGCACGGGGGCGTGTTCAGCGGGCACGGCCCGTGCTGAGCTCTGCAGAAGCTGAAAAACTAAGAAAATCCTAAAAAATAAAAAAGAAAAAAATAAAAATGATTAGGCCGTTGATTCCTAACTTTCTTAAAATCCTTGTGTCCCCGGCAACGGCGCCAAAAACTTGATGTGCGTGAAAGTGTTATATATATTAGGTGTATATTTTAAGCCCTTTTTCACACTTATTTTAGCCAAGTTTTAAATTTATAAAACACGATATTTTACTAACACTAAACACACATATGGGCAAGTGCACCCATCGTTGAGCGTAGTATAGCGTTGGTAAGATACCGAGGTCGTCCAAGGACACAAGAGCTTTTAGTACCGGTTTATCCTCAACGTCTAATCAAAAATAAAAAGTTTAGAAAAATGTTTTAAACTAAGAAAAATAAAAACTAACTAAAATGCTGAAAATAAAAATAAAATAAAAACAGATAGACAAGATGAATCACTTGGTTCCGACTCGTATCTAGTATAACCTTTGATTATTTCCGCACTTTTGCACATAATTAAGAGATTATCTTAGTTATTGTAGTAGGCCCCTCTTTTGAAGGTGACGTTACCCTCACCCCAGTAGTTTGAGTCAGCAAGGATACAATCCTAAAAGGGTGGATTATTGGAAGATAATGAATTAAGTTATTAATGCAGTATTATGGTAGGCCCCGCTTTTGGCGGTGACGTTACCCTCGACTAAGTAGTCTGAGTCAGCAGGGATACAGTCCTAAATAGCCGGGTTATAGTATTAATAGTAGTTAACTTATGAGGGGATCAAAGAGTTTGGACCCCCGCCATCCAATACCGTGAAGCATTGAAGGAGGTCCTACTAAATTTGACCCAGGTCCATTGCAGGACCTCTAAACGCTGAACAATAGCAAGACCTTTACCAAACCGTTCCCTTAACCCCCGACCAGGTAGCCAACATACCTCCTTATAGACCGTGGAGATATGAATGGTGAAAATTCTTTATTTTATATAGACAGTAAAATAATGCCAAGACACCACGGACAAACGATAAGGAAAGATCACCTTCAACATAAGTAACTAGTTATTAAAGTCATTAATACAAAACCAAATAAAAAGTGCAAAAGATTAGAAATAAAAAGTATTATACTAGACACTTTGTCTTCACCAAGTGATGTAAGAGACTTAGGCAAACATGGCCTTGATTGTCAAGAACTCTTACGATCAATCTTGGATCCCGAGACGACTCACACACTCTACGATGGACAATGGATGATGGTGGTGGATGATGGTGTTGTGATGGTGGTGGGTGGTGGATGAAGTGTGAGAGTGGTGGTGTGCCAAGGGATGAGTTGAAATGAATCCAAGCACTCCTATTTATAGGCTCTACAGAGAGCTGGGCACGACCCCGTGTCCGATGGGCACAGCCCCGTTCCTGTCTGACACTCTCTCTCCTCATTAATTGTAATTCGCAATTACAATTAATGCGCCTGCTGTACTTTCGACACGCCCCCGTGTTCACTGGGCACGGCCCCGTGGTGGGCAATAGAAGCTTCTATAGGTTTGTCTTTTCTGCTGCTTCTTGGGCACGACCCGTGCTGGCTGAGCACGGGGCGTGTTCAGACTTCTGCCTTCTCTATTTTGCTTGGGAATATGCCGTTGAGGGGTCGGGCAGTCCACTTATGTTCCTTTCCTTGTATTTATGTTGGATTTAGCTGTCTTTTTGCTTCTTTTGTGTTTTTGAGCTCATTTAATCCTGAAAATACAAAAGGAAGACAAAAACACTCTTTTTCCAATATTAGTACTTAAAAAGGGTTAGTTTTATGCCTCATTTGATGTAATTTATATGTTGCATTTTGCACACATCAGTCATCAATGATTATATTGAAGACTGTGCTAATTTGAAGAAGGAGTTGGAGCTTGAAAAGTTCGAAAGTGAAAGGATTAAACGATTATTGTTGAGTTACACTACTTGTGATTATTTGATTGATCGTGTTTATCCTACTGTTGCAGGTCTGGAAGCGTTCATGGAAAAAAAGACTGAAGATACTGATACCGGTAAGAAACCAAGTGTCAAGTATAACAGATGTTCGCCCCCGATCCATGAAACTTATTCTCCAAGGAATCCTAACGAGGAGCGTCTAAAAAAGGCAGTCAACATCAAGTTAAAGTCTGAAATCATTGATGAATTACCAGACAATATTAATGTTACATTCACAGCGTCTGACACTGATCATGAGTCTGAGTTAATAAAGAAAGTTGTCGATCAGGTGTTGGATACGGATGAAGAGTTAAAGTCGGAGTCTAAATCTGAGAGTTTGAGTTCGTCAGAAAATAGTCCGAGTTTGTCAGAAAAGAGTCCGAGTTCACCGGTTAACAGAGTTTACAATAGAGAATTCCTGTTATCAAAATCTAATTTGAATGACGGGTCAATCAAAGTGGCATATACTTTGTTTGATTCAGACAAATTATATTCTGATGAGGAATTTCCAATAAGAAGTGTCAAAACTGAAATGATCAAACAGGTTTTCAAATTAACAGAAATTAATATTTCAGAAATAAAAGATTTAAATCTTGCTGAAAAACCTAAAAAATACACTTCAAGAGTTCAACAGAGATTGAACAAGAAAAAGGGTTACAGTTCTGGTTCAGGTTATCGAAAGAAATCGAACCATAACCGTAATTATAAAAAGAATGGATTAGGCTTCAATTCTTCAGAAAATTATAAAAATCAGAAAACTTATAAACCAAAAACAAAATTTGTTTCAGGAGGAAGTTCAGAGGATGAACAGAAGAAACCATTCTGGAAGCAGTCAAATCAGGAGTTTCTTGCTGAAGTGAAGAAGAAAGTGAGAAGGTTTGCTGAAAGAGTTGACAGAAGAACTTGTTTCAAATGCCAAGAATTTGGACATATAGCTTGGAATTGTCCCAAGACCAACTACCAAAAACAGGAAGTTTCTTCTAACTCTGTTTTGAGAAAGACTTGTGTTGATAAGAAAGAACAACCTGTGAAAAATGTTAAAAAGTTTGAAAATTCTACTTCTGAGGAAGGAGAAAGTTCAAAAAGGTTTTACAAAAGAAGAGGTGATTTGAGTAAACAAAAGTGGGTGGTTAAATCTGAGGGTAATTCTGACAATGAATCTGATTCCATAAAATCAGAGGAGTCTTTGGTTGAGAAAAAGGTTGTGAATTCCATTCTAGAGGTGAACGATGAGGATTTTCCTCCATTGTCAAAGGAAAATTTGATGAAGAAAGTGGGAAAGGTAGAGATCTCAAATCAATTCTTCGCTGATAAGGGAGATTTTGATGTTGAGAAGGTTTTTAATGGAAATGTTAAACATATTTTTGGAAAGATGGTTGACAGGAAAGTGAAGGATGCTAAAAAATTTTACAAATCAAAATGTTGGTGGGACAGATGTTTGCCACCAAAATCACCCAAGGCTGGTCAGGCTTGGGTGACAGCATTTTCACCATAAATTCCTGACTTGCCGGAGCTCCCAGGTTGGTAAGAGTGGAGCAGGAATCAGCATCTTTCTTAGCAAATGATCCTACATGTGGTACAGTTGGTAAAGTACAGGTGGTATATTTAAATTGTTATATTTCGATTTACAAGTGATTATGGTTGGTGAAATGAACCTGTAAGTGGTTGAAAGAGGTTTTCATTGACAAGTGGTTAATCAAGGTCATTAAGTTGAACTTGATTGGACCATACTTACAAGTGATATTTTGGAGAACAATGTGATGAACCCATAACCTACAATTGGTAAAATCAAACTAATTTTCCGGAAAAACCATTTGATTAAAACAAACTTAAGTGTTTTGAAATCACAATGGGAAAATAGTTTGTTGAAAGGGGGAGTTCTGATTGTTTATGCCAAGTGGATGGCGAATTGAAGCGATTTGATATCAGTTGTCATGTTTATTGTATAGTTTGTTTTCAAATTTCCTAAAATGTGTTTGCATTTTAGGGGGAGTAAAATTTTTTAGAAAATCCAAAAACATTAGAAAATTTGAAAAAAGACAAAAACATGATAAAATGAAAAATGAGTTTTGTTGTACAAAAAGAGGAAATGATAGTACATCAGTGGACTATCACAACATGCTAAAGAATTGGAAAGTCAAATGTGATAAACGATCTCACTGTGGATGTGTGAGTAGGTTTTTGCACATTTAGTAGATTGTGACGAGATATAAACCTAAATTTAAACTTGCTTATTTCGTGGGTAACATCTCTCGGATATACGGGTAACCCCCGAAATCTCGTTTGAAAGGTCTCATAATCTGATATACTAGGTTTTTATACTCAGTGATGTCTGGGGTATTATTCCAGGACTTCTGCTGAACGGTAGTTCTGACCTAGTCCTCGAATAATACTTTCTGCAATGCTTGAAACATAGCATCACCCTCAGCATATATGATAAGACAATAAAATTGCTTAGCAATGCTGTTGTAAAAAAGATCCTCTAAAGGGGACACACCCAAAAGTTGAGTCATGATCTCTCTGCTGAACGGTAGTTCTGACCTGAGCTCTCATGATTCTTTATAATTTATTTCCCTTACAGATATCATTTGTGTTATAATTACCTGTAAGACTGAATATTGGGATCTGGATACGGGAGTATATTCTGAGGTGGGACACGCGAATAAGTTTAAGTGCTTAAAACATTAATCTCGTATCTCGAAACAGTTGAACTTTGTGTGAAAATTTAAATGGATCAGTATACTGACAATCTAAGTGAATCGTTTAGAACTTAAAATGAAATGAAGCTTAACGGTGTTGGTGATTTGTCTCAGAAACTGATATGATCCTCTTGCACGAACTCACAAAAATATTGTTTGTAAATATTTCATTTCTGCATTTCATTTCTGTTATTTCAAAATCCAAAAATATTTTCGGTGTGTTTTAGCATAAATTTTTGAAAAATTCAAAAAGATTTTAGACGACTGATGTTGAAAAGCTGATTTTCAAAATTCCAAGTGCTGAACATGACGAACAGGTTTGGGAAAGTTTGTTTAAAAAAATGTTTTGAAATGAAAATGATATATATTCAAGTGGTTCATCAGAAATTGACATGATAAATCTTTCTATTCAGGGTTGTGTCTTCAAGAGATTAGCAAAGTTTCTAAATTTGTTATATCTTATCTTTTATGAAACTTACTTTTGGGTAGAGAATATGCAGGTGAGCCAGGTTGCGATATCTGAACTTGTGAAAGCCAGACTACGATCCCAGTACAAATTTGAGGGGGAGTCTGTTAGAGAAAGAGAGTCTGAAGATGCAAGAGCTAGGAGCCAGAGATCTTGAAAGAGAATTGGAAATAGGATAGATCCAGATAGAGATCCTGAAGGAAGCTCAAAGACTGATAAAGACTGAAGATTGAGAAGTCTCGACACTTAAGACTCGTCAACATCTGAGGGGGAGTCTGTTAGTGCACACATCTGTCGACTTCGTCTTATATCGAGTCTTGGCTGCGTTGCGGATCTGATCAGGCATGATGTCATCATTATTTATGATGACATCACAAGTGACATCATCATGCTTGCATCATATCACATAAGACAAAAGAATTCACAAATCAGTTTTATGATTTTTGTTTGTAGTTCGCTTCAAATGGTCCAATCATGTCTGTTCGCTTGAGTTGTTCGCTTGAATGTTCATGTATGTTTCAAGCGAACAAGGGAATAGTATAAATAGGCTAAGTGTCATTTCTTTTGTAACGAATCTGCCAAGTGATACCGAGGTGCTGCCGGTTTTTCCTCTGATTGTAAACATTGTTAATTGAATATACAAGAGGTTTAAAGTGTATTTCAAGCTGTTTTCAAGTTCGTTTCTTAGTTTCCGCCTCTGAAACGTACGAGAGCTCTTCCGAACGACTCGTTTGGGTCGAAACACGATCCTACATAATTTACTTGTCATTAACTTCGTACCAGCCTCCTCTTAACATGTATAGTGCTATAGTAGTAACGCACCGCCCGTAGACTTGTGGTCATGTTAAGTTTATTTTATGCGGTAATAAGAGGGTTGTTAAATTGCATGCCATGATACAATTATCTAGTTAAACTATTTTTGCCATGTAGATTCGTTTAAACCGTTTTTCATACTTATGCTATATTAAACTTATGTACTCGCCAATACTTTGTGTGTTGAACTATACTTTTAAACATGTTGCAGGTTGATGATGATGATCTTGATGAAATCTAGTAGGGACGACTTTAGAAACACATATCAAAATACTAGATTTTGTCCTTGTTATGTTGTTGAACTTTGTTGTATTTTATCTTTTCCATGTCGTACTTTGGTTTCCTTTGATGTAACTTGACAATTATTATCAATGAGTGAAAACAGTTTTGAATTAAATATTGTCACAATAGTGTTATGAAGTCTAGAGCAATCTCGTTCGTCTCACTCTGATGTTTCCGCTACCGGTTGGGGTGTGACATTAGACATGTTTTAGGTATATTTGATGGTGATTACGACCTTTTTTTTGGGGGGGGGGGGTTATCATTTTTTTTTGGAAGTTAACCTGAAACTGCTCTGAGCCTGCGCCTGAGTGCCTGAAACCACGTCTTTCACTTCAACGCCTAGGCGCGCGCCTTTGAAAACATATATTCTCACACGCTAGGGAGTACACCTTATCTTTACAAGGGACTTAGCTATGTAAACTGTTACACTGAAACCTCAAATTGCTACTAAAGTTTGGTGTGCCAAGATTCTTTAAGTGAACATCTAATGATTCTAAATGAATCTCATTGGTGAATCTTATACAATTTTGATGTTTAAATGTAAAAATACATGAATAAGATGACATTTGTAAGTTCATATAGCTTTTGGCCTGTTCAAGACGGTGTAAAATGTTAAGCTAATCTGAGTTGATTTACATTTGGAAAAGGGGCTGCTAATTCGCATTGTACACAACAAATGGATAACGACTAATCTTGATTTTTTGCTGACCCATAATGTCATTCCTGTTGGCTAAGTATTTTTGTATGTTTTTTATGTTTTTGTCGTGTTTACGAGTGTCTAATGTACTGATTGATGGTATATTTGATTAGTTATGCATATGTGGTCATGTGTACTCTTTTGCAGTTGCCTTCTTATCTCCGGCTTGCTACTATTATTGCTAATCAGGTGTGTATTTTTTTATGTTTTGTTAAATTATGTTTCAGCTCTATGGTTGTTGTATGTGCTTTTTAGGTTTATGTGTTTGGATATTTTTGTATGTTTTCGTTCTTGTAGTTTGTGCTTTTTCTTTCAAAGAAGGGAAGGGGGAATTATAGGGACGTCAAACACCTTTTGTACAATTGCCAAGTAGGAAAAAAACCGCAATTGCAGGCCGTAGTTCAGCAAACCACATCGTCAAGGAAAATATCTTATGCGCAACTTATGTAACTAACATGCTTGGTATAACCTAATTTGCGACCATAATACATATACAAATCTAGGCATAAACTCTTGGTTGCAGCTCATGTATCTAACTTAACGGAAATACGACGGGTTGCTTTTCTAGTTATCTATAATTTTGTTAAAGTTGAATGGATTAAAGTGTAACTGAGATAAGAAATTAAAGTGTAGTTAAAGTTTAAAAGACTAACTTATCCTCAATTTAAGTTTTATCTTATGCATTAAAGTAAAAAAAATCTAAACTTTTGGGTATCTTAAAATGTCTTTATTTCATGCATGATATGTAGTATAGATTACATACTTAAACTACATTAAGTTTTATTTATAATTAAGATATAAAATCTTTATTTTAATCGCTATTAAATGTTTCTCTATTTAAAGTAATTACTTATCAAAGCTTTATCTATTTAATTAGGACACATACAACATATCTTATTGACGTACATACACATCTCATAAAATCTCATAACAATCTTAAGTACATCTCATAAAATCTCATAACAATCTTAATAAAATGAAACTCCTTAAATCATCTCTATCAGTTGCTTTGGAGAGCTAGATGTATAAGACATAAGATCATGTGTAGTGGTAAGACATTTTTTTGTCATATGGCGTCCACGTCATCAAAGCCAGAAAATTAGGTAAAATGGTGTAGTAACGATATGTGAAATTAACGAATTTGAAATTGAAAAAAAAAAGTGGATTGGTATGAATATGTGTTTTAATGAGTTATACACAATGTATTTATTTTAAGTTATTTAAAATTCAGTAAAATAACAAAATATCTTTCAAATTGTAAGGTGGATAGAATACTCCAAACACATATACATCGATTGAAAAAGGAGTTTTGTCTTGTTTAAAATTTTATTATAATCACTCATTCCCTTAATTATTACTGGCCTTTCTTCTTCTTCTGGTCGAATTCGTAAACCTTATGAGGATGAGGAAGAGATTTGGAGACGGCCTCTCTTTCCATGCAGCGGTTGACCCAAGCAGCCAGCTTCGGGCATTCTCTCTCGATGTTCATGTTCATGTTCATCTTCCCAAACGCATGGAACCACACGCTGAACGGAATCAGTGCTATATCCGCTAACCCGAAGCTTTCCCCCACCAAATAAGGCTTTTCACCCAGCTGCCCTTCTAACACCTTCAACACCTCTATCAACTCCTCCTTCTTCGCCACTTGTTCGCCTCCTTCTGTCGTCCATATCTTCTTCCCAGCCTCATATACCTTCTTGTCAACGAAGTCAGCCCAGAACCTGGCCTGAGCTCGGAGATAAGGATCGGAAGGCAGCAAGGACGGAGACTTCCACGCCTCATCGATGTACTGAACAATGATGTTGGATTCGCATACGGGTTTGCCCTGGTGGATGAGAACCGGGATCTTTTTATGGACCGGGTTCATTTCAAGGAGAAGTGGGGTTTTGTTGTGCGGGTTTTCTTCTCTGTTTTCATAGTGAACACCTTTTTCAGCTAGAGCAATTCTTACCCTCTGACCGAACACACTCACCCAGAAGTCTAGCAGTATAACATCATCATCATCCATTCTACTTACTTTACTTACGTGTATGTATGTATGTCTTAAATGAGGCGATTGATTGGTTGTATATATACATACACACACGTGTAGGGACTGAAACTCTTTCCACGGTTTATATATGTCACTGCTTACGCCATCTTAGGGGGGACGGGGTGGTGCGTTATACCACCCCACAACGCGTTGAATCATCACGGCACACCGCCGCCGCCCAAAAAATAACGCGTTAAAATTTAAACGAGTTAAACTCTTCACGCGTTAAACAAATACTCAGCCGCTTTCTTCTCTGACAGATTCTTTTGTCTTTTATGTTGAATTAGCCATTGCATGTTTGACACCAATCAGATGGACCCATTGCATGTCTGTTGACACACTTCACCTTGACACGTATTGCATATTTAATTGACACGTGTTGGTTGGGGGGAATTGTTGAGTGTGGTGGTGAGTGATGACCACCCCGCCTAAAAAAAGGTTGTGAGTGATGGAAAAATGGTTGATGACATGGCGGAACTTGATTGGTGCTTGTGAGTGATAGATTGTATCACTAGTGAACCACCCCGTCCCCCCTTATAAATTCTTAACTTTAAGTTAAACACTCACTCACGCAGGCAGGCTAATTTCTTGTTTATTTTACTTGCTGTGTTATATGATAGATAGGGTGTCCGAGTTTTAGATTTTACAAAACTTAACTTAAATATCTATATCTATATTAAAAAACAAGATCAGTGCAACCATCAAAATTATGAAAATGCCACCAGTGTAAAAAATAGTATTTTATAGCAGTGTTTAACATTTAAAAATATGATTAGTGGTATATGGATAAATATAACTGTATTATTAAAAATAATGATATATTTAAACCGGTTGAAAAGTTAAAAGTGGGTTGCCGACCGTTGTAAGGCTATATGATATGGAAATAAGTCCCTAGATGCTCTATTGAGTCAATAGTTTCATTCTTTTCAAATTCTCCCTCGTTTTTAAAACGTTAATAAATTTTTTCACATGCCGTTATTTTTTTATAAAAATTGTACCATAAAACAAGCGTTTTTTATCTTTAAAACGAGCACACTATTGCTATACTTTAAAAAAAATCGATAACCCAGATGTGTAAAACGCAATAGACAAAAAAACAAAAAAAAAACACAAAAAAAAAGATTTTTTTTTTCTAAAACGCAATGAATTAAAACACAAAAAATGTCTTTTTTTCTAATACGCAATAGAAAAAAAAACAAACAGAAATGTCTTTTTTTTTAAACACAATGTATTAAAAACACAAAAAGTTTTTTTTTCTAAAACGCAATGGAATAAAAACAAAAAAAAATGTTTATTCTAAAACACAATTGGCTAAAAACGCAAAAGAAGTTGTTTATTCTAAAACGCAATCGATTAAAAACATAAAAAAATGTTTTTTTTTTCTAAAACGCAATTGATTAAAAACACAATTGACCAAAAAAAAACAAAAGAAAGTATTTATTCTAAAACGAAATGGACTAAAAACATAAAAGTAAATTTTTTTTAAAACATAATGGACGAGTAACACAAAAAAAATGTTTTATTCTAAAACGTAATGAATTAAAAACACAAAAGAAAGTGTTTATTTTAAAATGCAATTGACTAAAATCACAAAAAATAAAATGTTTATTCTAAAACAACTTAAAACACAAAAGAAATTGTTTATTTTAAAACGCAATGAAATAAAAAAATACTTCTAAAACGTAATGGACAAAAAGATGTGTTTTTCACTCTTTTGTAAAATGCAATCGATTTAAAACTTTGTTTTTTATTATTTGGGAATATGTCACAGAATAGTAACCAAGTTTCAAAACTGTTATAATTAGGTCACTCGTACCGTTTTTGTCCCAATTAGATAACTTAACATTCAAATCGAGTCAAAAGATAAAAAACGGTGTTTTTTTCATTCTTTTGTAAAACGCAATGGACATAAAAACACACAAAAAATATGTTTTTTTCATTCTTTTGTAAAACACAATCCTAAGGTGTTGTTTGTTTTTTAAGAGGTAAAAATGTCTGCAATCTGCGGACCATATCTTGAGACATCTATAGAAGAAGAGGTAGACCAAACATCTGCAGTCTGCAAGAAGAAGGTTGTTTGTTTTTTAACGTATGTAGACTTCTAAAATAAACTCGTGGTAGTGTACGGACGGTGGTGGTGGGTGGTGGGTGGTGGACGTGGAAGGTAGGTGGTGGTGGTGTGTCACACCCCGAATTTCCACGTGTCACCGGTGGGCCCGGTGGGGAGTATCGTGACGTCATGGTTGGCAACATAATAGTCAAACAACACAATATTATTAAGCACAGCGGAAGCAATTGAAAATATAATACAACCGAATTTATTATTGTGATATCAATTGTCACAATATTCGGAAGTTTATCCACAGAAGGATCGAACATAAAATGGAAACAATAGTTCAACAGACTTTTAGGCATCTTAAGCTTGCGAGACTTCTATTGATGCTAAGGAGACATATCCAGCCAATTTCGTATAGTACCTGCATTTAGCCTTTTTGGAAAATACGTCAGTTTACACTGGTAAATACATTCAACTGACTCATTTTGGAAAAAGAGTTTGTAAATTGTTTTGAATGCACGTGGCACAAAATATCTTGACACATTGATTAAAATGCACAGAGGCAAAATTAATCTTTTTAACTTGGGAGAATTATTTAATATTATAATCTTGAGAACGATTTACATGTTACTTATGCGTTCAGTAGCCCGGAACGTATCCGGGTTAAAGATCAATAGACACACCACAATTCTAGAGTTATACACTGACAGGTGTACGCCTACACCCCGTGCTCAGGTCGTGGCCATCTCGTAAGATAATGCCGAGGATATCCAGGACATGGTCATTAACCCCCCAAAGGCTGTAAAGTAAACACATCTATTTAAAACGAGCCGATCAAATTATTCAACTACCCACTAAGCGTGGAGATTTGATGCCCGATCAAGCGGTACGCTATGTACCATAACCCAAGCCCGTATAGGGAAAATAAGTTAAAAGTATTTACCTGAGCTAAATATAAATTCAATCCCAGCCGTATATCAAATCAGCAAGTACAGATAGCTTTTACTGGGCTCCTAATCTGGAACGAAGGTTTTTAATAACCTATTAGAATCCTAACGGGTCTTTAATTAAGCTTGAGCTTAGACCGGCTAGTTTCAAAGATACGGCTCGTACGCACGATTAAGCGAAGACCGGATAGAATGTGATTCTGACCCGACAAGTTTGAAGACTTGTTTAATATGGATTTATTATTCACATTCTGGATTTTGAGATAAAACCGATAAGGTTTGACCCGTTTCGGCTAATTTATGTAAACTTGTTACATAAACCGAACCGAACGTGAAATAAGCGTAACGGGTATCCGTAAGAGCCATATACAGGTTTCCTAAGTTAATATGCTTCAAATATGTTGTGACATCAGTAGGATGTCTTTCGTTATGCCCCGAACTAATTTAAACACAAACTATGCCCCGTAGGGGTAGTTTGGTCATTTTAAAGTTTGTAAAAGCGTTTAGATGTTTAACTGAGTTACAGGTCTGATGTAAACAGCAAACATACTCAATTTGATGAGTTATAACAGTAGACTAAAGCATATATGTGAAATTTATCACCTTTAACCAAACTATGCTTCGTAGGGGTATTTTGGTAATTTCACATAAGCCGAAAAGCTCAAAAACGAAGTCTGAGTTAATCAACCTTTGCTTACTGTTAAAATATCATATTTTGCCTCATATATCAGTAGGTATCAACCCGGGTATTTCCAATATGATTTTAAGACATACTATGCGTTAAAAACGCTGATTATGGCGATTAAAGGCCATTTCCGGGTTCGATACTTAAATCTGATATTTTTATATTTCCAGAAGGCTTAAAATAATTTATTTAACATATGTGATCAGTAGAAAAAGGTTTGGAGTCGTTTAGATAAGTAAAACTCATTTTATGGCCCGTAAGGGCAAAACCATCAATTACCGGATTAAGCCTACGACTACTAGTTATGCTCAGCCTAAAATTAATTAAAAATCTTTAAAAATCCCAAAATAATATATAACATCAGTGGGTAAAAGATTTGATATCAAAAAGTATGTTTAACTAGGCTATACGCTAATTACGCCATTTTGTTAACATAAAGCTTTAATTTAGCGACAATGAGCATAACTCTTAATCTACAAGTCAAACTGATGTCAAACTTTGCATACAAGTTTATATATCAGTAACTAAGGTTTCTACTCTTTTACATTTTCATAAATCATGATTTAAGGTAATAAGGGCATAACGGTCAACGTATGAGCAATTAACGGAAATATGCATATTAATTGGATAACTAGTGAACCAAGGTGTATGATCACAGAGGGTTGTTCTAACATGTATCCTAATCCAATTAAAGCTCTGAGGCATTTCTAAAATATGCCCAAACGGGTCAGAACTGAAAGTCAACGGGAAAGTCAAACTATGTGACTTTCGGTTCCGAACCGGGTCAAAACAGGAAATAGTCGGGTTGAACATGTTTGGACATGTTCTTACACTTATTACTAAGTTATAACAATGATCAAACAGGTTATAAATGATCTAGATAGCTAATTATGCATAAATGACATTTTAAGCATTATGTTGACTTTTTAAGTAAAGGTTTGACCCGACATTTGACCTGCTTAGGATGGTGATCAGGGGAAACCCTTTTGGGGTTTTATTACCCACATAAATACCATCCTATAACTACTTTTAATTCGAGATATGACTGAGCCATTATAGACTAATCTCGAAGTCAAACCGTAATTACGACGGTTTGACTTTTAGCTAATTAAACAAGCTAAACTCAATTCAAGAAGGACTAGCAGACTTACAAGAGTCCTATGCACGATTTAGGATCAGTTGGACCTGCTTGAGAGCTCCAGATTTGATCCAAGAATGCAGGAAATGGTGTGTGGAACATTGTTGCACTACATGGCCTTATATAGTGGATTTAGGCACCACAATTAGTTGACACCCAAGTCTACTACTGCCCACAACCTTCCAACATGTGTCACTAGTGTCTAGGGGTCGTTTAGGGGCCTCTTGGAAGGGTTTAGATGCATTACAAGTCGTTTAGGAGGATGAACAGACAAGCAGCCCGTTTTTCTGCATCTGGGCTCCTGAGGCGGCCCGCCTCAGATGTTGTTATCAGCCACGCGGGCCGCGTGGCCCTTATAATCAGATTTTATGTTTTCTTTTGTTTTGCACGTTGTCCCTTGGCTTCACGAAAGGTCAACTAGGGTTATTTCTTGCATTTTGACCCCCTTATAATTACCCACAAGGGCTTTAGGACTTATACTTACTTTGCCAAGCCCCTGAACACTTCCGGTTAACCCGAAAAGTCTTAACTTTCAGCGTTTGCATTTTAACCCCTCGAATACGAATTTGATCACAACTTGCTCATACGATTACGAAACTTTATGAAATTTATATCGTGCATTCTAGTGAGCATAATTAACATTTACAAAGCTTCGGGTTTGTCAAAAGGTCACTCAGAGGTATATCTTTAAACATGTTGACCCATTTAACCCCTGTAGTTTGTAATCTCTCA
>JARYGA010037672.1:0-47475 GCA_030545235.1 Helianthus tuberosus
CTTAGGTAAATTACCAAAATACCCCTTTGATGCCAAAATTCATTTTAAACATATGTGACATAACTTTTGACATCTAAACTGATTTGAAAACAATATTAAAAATGTTAAGGCATATTTTACTTGTCATAGGACTAGTTAGGCGGTCCGAACGCGTTTCACGCGAACGACGCGTTAAAGTAGCATAAGCTACCTAAACGGGTCGTAATGGGTCGTAAGTGCTTAGACTAGGTTTCATTTAGTATGTAGGCTTTTGTAAACCATACTACATGAGTTCCAATACTCATCTGGTTTACGAGCCCTCATTCTATCCGATCCTCCGATATAGGTCCGGTTTATTAACATAGTTATCTATATTAGGTGCCGTTTGATTCCGAGATCTCTAGCATTGCTTGGTGGTTATCTTAGGACTTCTGAGCAATCTCAAGTGAGTACATAGACCCCTCTTTTACTGTTTTCCAAACTGTTTTGGGGTGAAACACATGTGCCTACTTGTTACTTTCATGCTTTCCATGCTTTCACATCATATACCTGCTATGTTCGTTAGTACATTATAGTACATGATTTCATTACATTACATGCTATGTATGCCCATTGTGTGCGTACTTAGTACATCGTTTTACATTACATGCTATGTATGCCCATTGTGTGCGTACTTAGTACATCGTTCTACATTACATTTCATGCTATGTATGTCCATTGTGTGCATACTTAGTACATTGTTTTACATTGCATTTCTGTTGCATATGCTCATCTAGCATATGAACACATTATACTACATTTTGAACCGTTGTAACTATTTGACTATGTGAACCGTCGTAACCATTTGATTTTATGAACCGTTTGTAACTGTTGAACCGTGTGAACCGTTTGTAACTGTTGAACCATGTGAACCGTTTGTAACTGTTGAACCAAGTGAACCATTTGTATCTGTTGACCTGATTTACAATTGACAATAGACATTTGACTATACATAAACATTTCTACAATTGTTAAACATTACATGTTGGTGGTTTGGTTTGAGTAAGTGATTTAAGTAACGATGCGTGTGTAATATGATACAGGCATGGTGGATACGCCGCTGGTACTTCCTATATATAA
Organism: Helianthus tuberosus; assembly: GCA_030545235.1. NCBI lineage: Eukaryota > Viridiplantae > Streptophyta > Magnoliopsida > Asterales > Asteraceae > Helianthus > Helianthus tuberosus. The sequence goes on from JARYGA010037672.1 coordinate 1,099, forward strand.
GTGTCTGTATGGTATTACATATCGTAGCGTTATTTGAACCATTTCAATTTGAGACATATAAAATTTTATACAAATAACATAATTTTCACAAGACATTGTTTTACAAACAACTTATCTTATACAAACCCATTTTACATGGTTATTCATTTAACCATACATTATTCTCTTATTTACACATATCATTTGATCTTATCGTTTTTCAAATGATTTACAAGACAAAGCAAATTACAAGGTTCATGACTAAACATCTTTCTCAAACATAAGTCATGAATTCTGTTTTCACAAAACCTATGTATCTCACAGGCATTTTTATGCTGACGTGCCTATTTTCACATGTGTTTTCAGGAGATGATGCATAGGACTTATCAAGACATACTTAAGCGGACCTGTGCCTTAGTGACTTAAAATGAGACAAGAACTAGTTAATTTATGTTATGTACTCTTTGTTTCTTGTTTAAAACAATGTAAACTCTCATGTTTGATTAATAAAACGAAACTTTAATTTCCATGGTTGTGAAACATTAATTCTGTTACAACACTCCCCGATGTTTCCGCCACGTTTTGTATGTTCTACGTGGTCGGGGTGTGACACATTGGAACTATTTGATCTATGTGAACTATTTAAACTGTTTGAACCATTGGAACTATTTGATCTATGTGAACTATTTGAACTATTTGAATGATTGGAACTAATTGAACTATTAAACTATTGGGTTATGGTAAGTGATTAGGTAATGGGGCGGGTGTAATGTGAGAAAAGCATGGTGGATACGCCGCTGGTACTTCCTATATATAAGTGCTTTTAACACATTACATGTCGTTGCGTTATCTAGATCACTTGGACGAATTGCTTTTAAAATGAAGTTACACTACAAGGTTTTCTATACAATATAAACCATACGAGTTTTATTACAAGAACGATTTAGAATTTGGTTTATTAAACAAATGTTTTGAGTTAAGATTCATGGAAACGAGATTTTATAAACTATAACCAACTTATTTTGAGCTGGTTATTCATATTGCAATACCAAACTCTTTTCAATACAAGGTTTTCAAGTAACGACTGTTGTAGTCAAACGAGGTATTGTAACATGTATACGAGCCATGAATCCGACACTCTCACAAAAGCTATGTACTCGCCGGCATTTTTATGTTGACGTATTTTCACATATGTTTCAGGTACCATAGTTGATGATGTTTGATGATGATTATGATTAATGCTCACATAGGGATGGACGAGGCCTTAGTGACTTAATAACAATGAAAGACAATTGTTCATGTTTTGTTTCTGATTTCAATACAACATAATAAACTTAATTCAATAAAACGAAACTTCATATCCATGTGTTGTGAAACAATGATTCTGTTACGACACTCCCCGGCGTTTCCACCGTGGTTTGTTGTTTTAACGCAGTCGGGGTGTGACAGAAGAGTTGGTATCAGAGCTCATGGTTATAGGGAATTAGGTTATTAGTAATGCTTTGACCTAGACTATAACCTTCCTAGGACCCTAACACAAGATTCTTGTGTTTAGATCTTAAAACAATACCGTCACCTATCTTTAGGCGACAACCACAACAACAACAAAATACAAATCCGTTTTGAAAATCAATCATCTATCCTTAGATGATTTGTTATAAGGTTTTGAACCTTCAAGGTTTTCAAAATCTCGTCAAAGTTTGGGTCTTTACAATGTGAACACGTGCAATCCGGAAGGGTGGGTGCCTGTACCTCGAGTTTTCTGTCTAAGGCTAGAGTGTTCGTACAAATCCGCAGTATCGAACCACTCACTCTTACATGGGAACTTTTGGGGTGAGTGTCCACTTATAGGCTAAAGCATGTCTTCGCGATACATTGTTATGACCCACTTACTTTGATTAGTCACAGTGTCGTTTGTTTGTTTTAATTAACAAATAAATGGTTACAATCCACATGTTTCGCCGATATTTCTTTAAACATTCAGCTTTGATTTTCCGATAACATCCCACTTGTTATTCCCTCATACTCTCCACTATCTTTAGAATGTCTCCTCATCACAGCGATACTCAAAAGTTTGAACTGGCTGCTACTATTGCTCAACAAATAAGCATAGTAATTCGTGGGGCCATTGAGTTAGATGTTGCCATGTCTCATCTTAAGGATGAAACTGCTCCTGAGACACCTAAGAAACGAAAACCAAGCCTTCAAGAAAGTCAAAGAAGCGTAAGGCTTCACGAAATTTCATTAGGGTTGCTCAAAACAATCAAGTTGCACCAAACCAACCAGCTCAACCCCTACAAAGAAACCTTATGCCGGTACTGCACCACTATGCAACAGGTGTAATGCACATCACCAAGCTCACCTACAGTGTCGTCAGTGCACATCATGTGGGCGATTTGGCCATTTGGCAAGTGCTTGCCGAACTATCCTGAGCCAAGGTGGTCCAAACCAACCTCAAACCAACCCTTCTCAAGCTCGTTTTCCACCAGATTCTTGCTACAACTGTGGCGAGATGGGCCATTTCCGAAACAATTGCCCAAAGCTTGCTAATGCAAATCCAGCTCGTGGATGAGCATTCGACTGACTGGAAGACGATTTTGTTTAGAAACAATCGAACTCTATGTATTATTTCCTTTTATTATCCAAGTCTATGAAACAGTTATTTTGGTTTATAAATAAATCTTTATTTACATTACGATGTACAAATGTGGTTACATGTATGAACAACTTATCCCTTCGATGCTGACACCAAGGAACCGTGTTCCTTACAGGACAAACTACTCTCGTAGTTCTTCCATTTTTATGATCGTTCGCGATCTCTACGAAAATCCTAAGTACTCGTTTCTTCTAAGAAACAAAGTACAAGGGGCAAGTTACAACTCTGGACAAATACCCAAAGTACCACTTTAAATCCTTAATAGGATATCCAAGGGTACTTCTGTAAGCCTTGATTAGTCTTACATATCATATCTTCCCAGCTTCACGATATTTTACACAGCATATGACTTCCAAAGATTATGCATGTTTTCGAAAACCTCATACACGTTTTCAAAATCATCTCACATGGTTTTAAAACTTTTTTAAAAATGATTATCTAATATACTTAGTACATGATTTCCAAAAACATTACAAAAGGTTTTCAAAAAAAACATATTTTAAAACGATTCCAAGCATAGCTTTCAAAAACAATTTCGCTCGTATGTTGCCTTAGCATACGTAGTGCGCGATTTTCAAGAACACCCTTCTTCGTACGCCGACGTAGCCTGATTAGCGCAGTGATTTCAAGGATCCAATTGTTTCATATGTTATCTTATCATATCTATCACCAGGTTCCTAAACTTTTTCCGCTACACGAATTCCAAATCTATATAGGATCTTCCTATCTTCATAGTTAGACCCTTGTGGACGTATAAAGAGCAACAATCAAAGTCCTTAATTGGATTCTTTGTGTGCTATAATTCGAATGTTATGATTCTTTGTGAATGAAATCGAATCCTTATAAGATCATCCTATCTTTATAAGATAGAATTCTTGAGGATGTTCGAAGTGCTAGTTGAAGTCCATTTACTGGATTCCTTGTATACTTTGAATGCCCGTGTACAAATCAACGTCAAGTTAATAACAAACTAATAACGAATGAAATAACCAAGTGAACAATTGTGTAACTATTATGTGCTTACATGTTTATGTGTTGACCTAATCAAATTAAAGTTACCACAAGATTGTTCGACCGATTCTATCCCCTATACATTATGAAATAAACTGTGTGGATTGTGCAAGGAATTACGAAATTATGGATGCATACATAATTATAGAATTCAGTGCACAGAAACCACAACAAGTTTTGTCATGTATCAACATAAACAAGAAACTAAAGTTAACTCTATTCATTTCCGTTTCTGATGAAGTACCCACTGAGGAAAAATTTACTAGCTATTCATTTTTCACTTCTGAAAGAAATATCCGCTGAGGGAAATGAATAATCTATTCATGAACTATGTTCATTTTCATTTATTATGAAGTACCCCTGGGGAAAATGAATCATCCATTCATTTTCGCTTCTAAGAAATATCCACTGAGGAAAATGAACAAATTCATTTTCATTTATGATAAAGTACCCACTGAGGAAAAGAAACCATACGTTCATTTTTCGCTTTTGAAGAAATATCCATTAAGGAAAATGAATAAATTCATTCCATTTCTGGTGAAGTGCCCACTGAGGGAATGAATAATCCTGCGTTAATTTTGTCATTTTCATTTCTAATGAAGTACCCACTGAGGAACATGAACTATCCGTTCATTTTCGCTTCTAAAGAAATATCCACTGAGGAAAATAAATAAATAAATCCATTCCACTTCTGATGAAGTATCAGCTGAGGAAAAATGAATTATCCATTCATTTTCACTTCTAAAGAAAAATCCATTGGGGAATGAATAATCTTGTATCGATTCCTTCATTTCCACTTCTGACGAAGTACCCACTGAGGAAAATTAACTATCTATTCATTTTCACTTCTGAAGAAATATCCATCAAGGAAATGAATACTCTTTTCAATAATCCTTCATTTCCACTTCTGACGAAGTACCCACTGAGGAAAATGAACTATCCATTCAATTTCACTTCTGAAGAAATATCCATCAGGGAAATGAATACTCTTTTCAATAATCCTTCATTTCCACTTCTGACGAAGTACCCACTGAGGAAAATGAACTATCCATTCATTTTCACTTCTGAAGAAATATCCATCAGGGAAATGAATACTCTTTTCAATAATCTTTCATTTCCACTTTTGACGAAGTATCCACTGAGGAAAATGAATTATCTATTCATTTTTACCTCTGAAGAAATATTCATCGGGGAAATGAATATTCTTTGCGAAAATCCTTTATCTCTACTTCCGATGAAGCATCCACCGAGGAAAATGAATCATCCATTCATTTTCGCTTCAGAAGAAATAACCATTGAGAAATGAACAGCTTATACGTTCTTTCATTTCCTTTTCTGATAAAAGCATTCATTGGAGAAAATGAATTATCCATTCATTTCCTCTTTTAAAGAAATACCCATTGGAAATGAATAACCTATTCATCTTTCATCTCCATATCTGACGAAGAATCCGTTGGAGAAAATGAATCATCCATTCATTCTCGCTTCTGAAGAATATCCACTGGAGATATGAAATACAAATCCTTACCAGATCTTTCTGCCTTAATAGTTAGATTCTTAAGAGATACCCTCAGAACTACTGGTTAATTCGATTTTTATAATTAATCAAATCTCTCGTTCCCACTTCCAGCTTTATCTAAGGAAGCACCCACTAGGGAATGATAAAGTTATGCCTTACGTGGAGACCCTCGATGAATTACTCTATGCAAATAGATAACATCTTAGATTCCATGCAAGACAATTGTTTAACACAATGTTACAGACAGACTCCTACGAATAAATTTCGAGACGAAATTTCCTAAAGTAGGGGAGACTGTGACATCTGTGCCTCTACAACCATCATACGAATACAAAACCAATGAAATCTTGTGTTTCATACTTGGGATTTGTATAAATAGGTGGATCATTTGCACATATCAATTTATGTTCAACTTCGAGCTTTAAATCGCTTTCTGAAAAGTTATACGCGAACTGATGCGTAAACTTAATCAGTTTAACACTAAAAACACTCCGGAACAATGACATAGGCTTAACATACCTTAAATGACCTTTACATAACTTAGAAATAAGTTTTGGAGGGTTTGGTGTGTCGAAAAACAAGTTTATTCGATCGCAGGGACTAATTGCGACAAACCGTGAAACTATGCACATTTGTATAGTAACGAACATTCTGGAACTTGATTATAAGCTAAACATACCCTAAATATCCTTTACATAGCTTAGAATTAGGCTTTGAGGGGTTCGTTATGCGAAAATACGCTTATTTGATCAATAGGGACTAAAGGCGTCAAAAAGTGCATAAGTTTGCATTTACGCGCATATCTTACGTTCTGAACATATCCGGACATCCAAAAAATTTTGTATTCATTAAAATATTTTATTTTAGTGATTGGAATGCAAAAATACCACTCGTCGCGTAATTTGGATCATTTTCGCGTTCGTTCAACATACCTTAAATGACCTTTACATAACTTAGAAATAAGTTTTGGAGGGTTTGGTGTGTCGAAAAACAAGTTTATTCGATCGCATGGACTAATTGCGACAAACTGCGAAACTATGCAGATTTGTATAGTAACAAACATTCCGGAACTTGATTATAAGCTAAACGTACCCTAAATATCCTTTACATAGCTTAGAAATAGGCTTTGAGGGGTTTGTTATGCGAAAATACACTTATTTGATCAATAGGGACTAAAAGCGTCAAAAAGTGCATAAGTTTGCATTTACGCGAATATCTTACGTTCTGAACATATCCGGACATCCAAAAATTTTTGTATTCATTAAAATATTTTATTTTAGTGATTGGAATGCAAAAATACCACTCGTCGCGTAATTTGGATCGTTTTCGCGTTCGTTCGAGTTTTCGTCGTAATTAACCGAATAACGCAACCGTACGACCAAACGAACCGACATCCGAGATAATTTCAAGCATGTTTCATGTCCCCTATGCTTTAACATCCTTGTAGAGCCTTGAAAATGGGTCAACGGGATTTAAACGCGTTACAAATGGCTTAAACATGCTGCAGGGACCATTCTTGCCAAGTTTCGAAAGTTTCTGGCTCAGGTAGGGCGTGGCGTCGCGCCACAGCAAAGGGGGGGTACCCGTGGCGGCACACGATGGCCTATTTTTTATAGAAACTCCATTTTCAGCAACCAGTTTGAACTTCAGGGTCTATGCAACTTTTCAATACTATGGACTTGTTTTAGAGCATCCCATTGTATTAGAAACCATGTTCCACAAGTGTATAGCCATGATTAAACCTCCTAACACTTAGAATGTTCTCCTTGATCCAAACTTACTATAAATAGAAGTGGGTTTCTCATTCATTCTTCACACAAATTGATCAAATCTGCTCTAAGTTGAAGCTAAGGCTTCATACCTGAGCATTTTAGATCAATTCTTCCTTGCTTGGACCTTTTGTAAGCTTCTTTCATGCTTGTTTATGCTTTTCAAGCGTGAAAGTCAAACAGTGTTTGACTTTCTACTTTGACCATGATTTGGTCAACACAAAGTTCGTTTGAACTTTGCAACGTGAGCGTAATCACGATGGTTATAGTCCCTTGTGACTATACCTACTGATTTCCACGTTGATTAGTCGAAGTGACGAGTCAAACTTTCGGTCAAAAGACGTGTTTATGCGTATTTTGCGTCGAAGCTATTTTCGGGTATCGAAACACTTTGTTTTGATATCAAACCTATTTTCTAACTTAGTTAAACAGGATAAGCAATCTATAACACAGAATTTTTTATAAGAATGAAGTCCTTCAATATAGATGGGGAGTTTGATGTCCCCCAATGTATTCTTGGTTTCTCCGCTGAATCCCACAAGAACTGAGGATCTTGGGACAATGTCTGATTCAGGAATGTTCATTTTCTTGAGGACATCAAGCTGAATGATGTTCACCGAGCTTCCTCCATCGATTAGGATCCTGCGAACAAAATGGTTAGAAATAAACAGAGTAATAACAAGACCATCATGATGAGGATCCTGAACATCAACACGATCATCCTCATCAAAAGTTATAACTTTCTCCCACGTAATAGTAGAGGTTCGAATGGGTCTATCCCCATTATCCATCTTGGTTTCCTTAGCATGTCTCTTGGCTGCTGAAAAGGAAGTACCACAAATGTCTGATCCACCCGAAATAAAGTTTATAACTTGTGCATCTGCTGGAGGGGCAGGAGCTCTTTCTAGAACCTTTTCAGGATCCTGGATCCTTGAATTTTTTTCTTCCCAAAAGCTCTTTCAAGTGCCCCTTGCTTAACAAGTAACCAATTTCTTTTCTAAGTGCAATACACTCTTCAGTGAGATGCCCAAAATCCTCATGATATGCACACCACTTGGACTTGTCCTTTGTAGCAGCTGGTTTATCACTTTTCCTTGGCCATCTTGCTTTCTCACCTAGATTCTGCATTGCAAGAATTAGTTCATTGTTATCAACAAAAAAACAGTATTCAGAAATTGGAGGATAATCCTCATCATCCTCTTCTTGTTCTACTGCATGCACATTCTGGTTATCAGACTTGTTGTAGGACTTGAACTTGTTATTCTTGAAGTAGGATCCTTGCTTTTCCTGTTTCGAGGATCCTGCCAATCTCTCCTGGATCCTTTTATCATCCTCTAATCGGATGAATCTAAGGGCCCTGGTTCTCACTTCATCAAGATTCCTGCATGGGGTCATAACAAGATCATCATAGAATAATGAATCCCTAAGCAAACCCATTTTAAAGGCTTCCACAACCGTAGCTATATCCAGATTAGGGATATCTAAGGATTCTTTACTAAACTTAGTAATGTAATCTCTAAGTGATTCATTTTGACCTTGTGTTACCCTATATAGATCACTAGTCAAACGTTCAAATTTTCTGCTACATGAGAACTAACTATTAAACAGATTAACTAGATTAGCAAATGAAGTAATAGAGTAAGGGGGAAGACTTAGCAGCCATTTAAGAGCAGATCCTGTGAGTGTGGATCCGAAACCCTTGCATAGGCATGCTTCTTTTAACCTCTCTGGGATGGGGTTGATCTCCATCCTTTCTCTATATTGAGCTACATGTTCTTCTGGGTCTGTTGAACCATCATACAGCTTCATAGTTGGTATTTGGAACCTTTTGGGTATCTCAGCATCACAAATGGGTGGTGCAAAACGAGATATCCTATGGCTCCCATCTGTATCCAGAAGAGGCGATGGTCTGCATTGTAATGAAGTCTCCTTGATGAACATCTGTGCTTGGGGGTTGTACACTTCTTAAGAATCCTTGATCCTGAAAGATGTTGGATCCTTGAACCTGGAAGGGGGATCCTTGAACCTGAAAGGATCCTTGCACCTGTGAGGATCCTTGGACCTAAGAGGATCCTTGGACCTGAGAGGATCCTTGGACCTGAGTGGATCCTTGGACCTGAGAGGATCCTTGGACCTGAGAGGATCCTTGGACCTGGGAGGATCCTGGGACCTGACAGGATCCTTGAACCTGAGAAGATCCTTGAACCGTATGCGTTCCCATATACCCTCCTGAGCTGACGAAGGATCCCTGATGCTGGAAAGAGGATCCCGAAGGCTGAAAACAGGATCCTTGAGGCTGAAAGTGAGAGCCAAAAGCCTGACTCATAGTTGTTGCTCCATAACGCCTTCCCAATGGTTCAGTTTGGTACAGGATATCCGGGGCCGCAGATTGCTGGGCAGTTATAGCTGGAGTGTCGAAATCTAGTGACCTTGGTATCAGAGGAGAGTGATCCTCCCCTGATCTCTTCTGTTTCTTAATATCACCAATCTCCCGGAGGATCCTTTCGTTGGTTTTGTCCTGCTCTTGTATGTGATTCCTCATCTGCAAAATCAAAGTAAAAAGATCACTAGTAGTAGGATTAGAAGAAACAGAAGAAGTTGGTGGTTTTGGAAAAATGGGGCTTTGTCTCTTTGCAGCATTTTCAGCATTCTTCTGGGATCCAGAAGGTGGTGGAGGCAAAGGAGGAATGCCCTGTGAAGAACTCATTGTCGGCATTGAACTTGAAGTGCTCTTTGCTGAAGAAGCCATCTGCTTGGTTGTAATGAACCAAAATGATCACAAAAACAAGAATTTCTTAGGAATGAAGCACCAATTGCCCCACGGTGGGCGCCAAACTGTTTTGGTCAAAAATCAAGTAAGGATAATGCAACCAAATATTTTGTTGTGAGGTGTGATGCTTGAATCTATGAACAACTTGCAAATCAAATAAAGAGGCGACACAAAGATTTATACGAGGAAAAAGCCCTTGATCAAGAGTTGATCTCCTGCATAAAAAACCTCGGGTGATGGAAACTGCCGATCACCAACTAAGATTAAACAGAAAAAAGGTTACAACTCGGGATGATAACAAGCTTGTTACAAGGATCACTAGTGTGCAAAAGTGTTAAAGTGTATGAAATCGCCAAGTAAACTGTCGCGAGCTATTCGAGAGTGTGTGTTTTGCTAAAATTAGCCAAGTGTTCTAAATCAAGCTTGTTATCCCCTATTTAAAATTAGAAATAACTAAGCTAACTAATTGTCCGCTAATCATGCTAGCTTCCCACGATCTCCATAACGTTCACAAGAGCCAAGCACGTGCAGAATATTGAGGGAATATGCTCCACGAATATCGGCAAGACCAAGTCCATGTACATACTCCTGCAAAACAAGCTCACGCATAATGAAGACAATCGTTAGTATAAGGATAACAATAAGGATCCTGGATCCTGGATCCTGATCCTGCAACACCTACTGAGGATCCTTAATTCAAACAGAATTTATGATCCTGGCAGAACTTGAGGATCCGTGATCCTTAGGATTGGAAAATCCTCCCCTAACAATTATGACTACGAGATCATGTATCATCCTGGAAAGGCGAATGTGGTAGCAGACGCCTTAATTCAAAAGGAAAGGATCAAGCCCATAAGGGTTCGGGCTTTAGAGATGATTATTCAGATGGATCTCACTTCACGTATACCTGCTGCGCAAAAAGAAGCTCTTAAGAACGAAAACCTTAAGGCGGAATATCTCTGAGGAATGGAGAAGAATTTGATGCTTAACGAGGAAGGAACCTTGTATTTCATGGGATGTATATGGGTTCCGCTTTATGGTGGTATTAGAGAGGTTATTTTCGATGAAGCTCATAAATCGAGGTACTCGATCCATCTAGGATCGGACAAGATGTACAAGACCTGAAGGATTACTATTGGTGGCCAAGACTCAAGAGTGACGTTGCCATCTACGTTGGAAAGTGCCTAACCTGTGCCAAGGTAAAGGCCGAGTATTAGAAACCCTCAGATCTTCTGCAACAACCGGAAATACCCATGTGGAAGTGGGAACAGATTTCAATGGACTTCATAACAAAGTTACCCAGGACCCCTAGAGGACATGATATGATATGGGTAATAGTAGATCGGTTGACGAAGTCTGCGCACTTCTTACCGATTCAAGAGAAGGATAGCACAGGGAAGCTAGCTAAGCTTTACCTTAGGGAGATAGTAGCACGTCATGGAGTGCCTATCTCAATAATTTCCGATAGAGATGGACGGTTTGTGTCAAGGATTTGGCAATCCTTTCAGGAAGCCTTTGGTTCTTAGTTGAATCTGAGTACGGTTTTTCACCCGTAGACTGACGGACAGAGCGAGTGAACTATTTAAACACTGGAAGACATGCTCCGCGCATGTGTAATGGATTTAGGTGGCAGTTGGGATACTCATCTACCTCTGGTTGAGTTTTCCTATAACAACAACTACCATACAAGTATCCAAGCCGCACCGTTCAAAGCTCTCTATGGACGTAAATGCCGCTCACCGTTGTGTTGGGCAGATGCTGGTGATAGACAGATGGTCGGCCCCGAACTAGTCCAAGAAACAACTGACAAAATCATGCAGATCCGAGAGCGCATCAAGGCGGCTCGTGATCGACAGAAGAGTTACACAGATCAAAGATGAAAAACTTTGGAATTCGAAGTAGGAGACATGGTTTTATTGAAAGTCTCACCTTGGAAAGGTGTAGCGCGATTAGGAAACGTGGAAAGTTAAACCCACATTACATTGGGCCATTCAGGATATTGGAAAGGGTTGGTACCATAGCGTACAAGTTGGAATTGCCAGAAGAACTAAACGGTGTTCACGATACATTCCATGTATCTAACCTGAAGAAAAGTCCAACTCAAGAGACAGTTATCATCCCTGCAGATGAAGTGCATATAGACGACACTCTCCACTTTACTGAAGAACCCGTTGAGGTTACAGATTGGAAAGTTAACAAGACTCGGAGGAGTAGTGTTAAGCTTGTCAAGGTTCGATGGAACTCACGTCATGGCCCAGAGTTTACTTGAGAGAGTAAAGACCGAATGAAATCAAAGTATCTGCACTTGTTCCTTAACTCCCCTGCAACTGATATCGCAGCTTAAAATTTCAGGACGAAATTTTCTTAACGGGGAGAGAATGTGACAATTGTCAAATTTCCATGTATCTGTACATTAATTAAACAGTAATTAGTGCTTTAATGAATGTGCTTGATCTAAATTAATGACATGAATGCTTTCTGATTATTGTCATATACATACAAGTGCATCACATACTGCATGACTTCATATCATTATTGCATGCAACACTTTATGATTCAAAGGATGCACGAACAAAGTTAGCACAGTTATCAGACAAATCAGAAGTACTGACGGGACTTCAGTACTCAGACAGTCACAATGTTGGAACACAGAATGAGCCAGAAACCAAGAGTTACACTAGTATAGTGTGTAGGAAATAAGGATCATAAAACTGCCTTCCTAGTGATAGTTTAAGTGCCGGAAAGTGCCTAAAACTTACCCAAACTGTAGAATTCTGCAATTTTCAGCAAAAATCAGCTTTTTAGCAACATAATATTATGCAGAATTATGGCTTAATGGTCCAGAATACCTTCCTAGGTGTCGGGAATCAAAACAGTCACAAAAGGGAACATAAAGCACACTAAACTGCATAGTTTAGCACCTTAACGAACCAGTAACCAACCGAACAATCGGACATTACCCGAAACACCAAATTTTTACTAGAAGCATTGTTTTATCATTTCCGAGCTAGTTATGGTCCTCGAACACCATAACATATCCTAAATCATCATAACAACTAAAAACACTAACTAAACACTTAGAATTTAACTAACTAATCTAACTAGTCATTACAACCCAACCCTATACCCCCCACCCTTTGGCGACGGTCACAAGGGTGTGGCCCACCCTTAATTTATTTGCTTTGTTTAATAGATCATGTTTATTTCTTTTGAAACACATTACACATTGGTTTGATGAATGTGGGAAAGTTAGTACTTAAGACCACAAGATCATATAAACTTCTCATTTCACCAACACTTCACACTCAAACTCTCTCCCTCTCTTCTCCTCCCTCACGGCCGTAACCCACCACCACCATACCACCACTTTCAAGCTTCCTTCTTCCATTCTCAAGTGATTCTAAGGTGTAAGGAGCTAGGATAAGAAGCTTGGTGCCATTGGAAGTGGAAGGACCTCTCTCAAGAGCTTTTAACCACCAAGTTTATCACCTTCATCATTCTTGAATCTCTTCCCTAGCCTTATGCTAGTAGTAAGGCTCTTGTAATCTCATTTTACTTCTTATTGTGATGGTTAAAAGTATATGTAAAAGACTAAACATGAAGAACATCAAATATTAAGAACATAACTCTTAACATAAAGCTCTAAATCATAAGATTCATTGTTGTCTAAGTGTATGTGTGTATCTTGTTGGTAGATTACTTGTGTTTATGATGTTAAACATCATATGAAACTTGCTAGATTGTGATTAAACACATGATCTAGCAAGTGAGAGGATGATCTTGTGAAAAACCAAGATGATCATCCTTTATGTAAACATGAACTTGAAATATGAAGATGTTTTTATGAATGATGATGAGCAAAACATAATATAAATCTTGTAGATGGATGATTTGAAAACTAGTTTTCTCAAGAAACCAAGTTTATTTACAAGATTTACATAAACAAGAGTTTTAAAGAAACTAATCACATTTTTAGTGTTAAATCAAGTGAAAGAATATGTTGTTAACAAGAAAAATTCAAAAGAATGATTTTTAGAAAAATCATTTTACAAGTTGTGAAAGTCTAAAATCATAATGTGATTTATAAATAAATAACCACACTTTAAAGGGTAACAAACCTTACTTAACAACATACTAAGTTACTACAAGTTTTTACAAAATTTCAAGTTCACGTTGTAGTGTAAAATGCATGATTTTGGCACATGGTAAGTATTGAATGAATTGTGGTTGATTTGTCATTATTTTAAAAGAAAATGATATGCTTTGAAAGCATAGAAACCTCCACTTTTAAAGGGAAACTATGGCAAAATTTTTCTAGAATTTAAACACTTAGAAAAATATTTTTAAACAAGTGTTTATAAGTAAATTTTAACCATGGTTTTCATATAAAATTTGCCATAATTTTTGTTACAAAAATTACAAATATTGGAGGTTGATTTTTGATGAATAAAAGTGACTAAATATGTATTTAGGAAAATATATATTTAGATGCCACAATTTGTGTGATTACTTGTATATTATGTGTATTAGTTATATTATTTTAGGACTTGAAATAATATAACTTACCAAAATACCAAAAAAATTACAATACAAAATATTACCAAAATCTTAAGAAGGTGAATATATAAACTATACCCAAAAATTGGACAAACCGAACAAGGAATATATATTATATAAATATTCTGGAATTAAATTCATATGTATATTTTGACAAATAAATTAAACGGTATTTTGGAAACCAAGAAAACGAAAAATATAATTTTTACAAGTGTTACAAAAATATACCATATTTTTGTTAAGAAGAAAATATATTATTTTGAGTAAAGAAAAATATATGTGTTTTCTTGAACTATTAAGAAGATATAATATTTTTGGAGAAAATATATATTTTCTTAAATAAATATAGAATATATTATTTTTGGGGTGAAAATGGATTTATAAATATTTTCTAAGTTAATCTTGAAAATATATTGTTTTTGAGGGTTATATGAAAATATAAATATTTTTGCCAAGGAAAAATTATAAATAATATTCTATAAGAGTTTTCTTAAAATATATATATTTTAAGAATGTAAATTGATGATATTTATTAGTTAAAAATAATATTCCGGAAAGTATAAAAACAAAAATTAAGTATAAGAATACTTAATAAATACAATAAAAATAGGTATTCTCGTACCTATAAATACACACCGGAATATACCACCAATACTTGGCAAAAATACACAAGTTTAAGAATACATGTATAAGTATTACCCATCCTTGGGAAAATATTCTTGTAAGGATTACAAAACAAATAAGTTAAGATATATTATTTTAACTAATATTCTAATAATTAATAAATATAATTTAAGTTAAAATATTATTATTTTAACAAATAATTATATACTTTGGAATAATATTTATGACACCAAGAAATGTAACTCAAAGATACTAAGTCATAACAATTAAGACTAAAAGTCAAGGCACGACCCATCTGTCTAATAAACCATAGCACGTGTGTAGGTAGTCGTGCGATCGAGAAGAAGCTTTGAGTTACACCTGTTTGCTGAACGCAAGATTGTGAGTTCATGTCCCCCTTTTCTTTCAACTCTTTTCGGTTTTATAACTTCGGGGGTGAAATGCATGTTACAAATGTTTACAAACGATTATAAATGGTATGGTTAGCTAAGCAATGAACTGTTAGATCATGTGAATGGGTAGGCGCACACTTAAGACCATTAATCCTCGTATAAGGACCTAGGCACATGAGTGATAGATCTATTTGGGTGTTGCGAGCCCCACCCCTTGGCCAGAAGTGGCCGAAGGTTGTGACTATGTCTTCCAGCCGGAAGCCCGGTACAAAATCTGCTAGGTTTGAGCCTTCCTACGCCGTTGCACACATATTAATGACCTTGCAAATCATTAATTGATCTGTTCATAGACGCTTTCATACCGGTTTACAAATTCATACATACTATGGTTATAAAGTTTATTACGAGCTCACATACAAAACACATGAACTCGCTCAACTTTTGTTGATGTTTTTAAACTACATGTATTTCAGGAAATTGAAAATGGATCTGGCGGGCATTGAAGGTTTTCAAGTTGTATCCACAATAAACGATGTCATCCAATGTTAGAGGGTTTGAATCGTGTATTTTATCTTTGATAGGATACATGGTTCAAAGCCTTGTTTTATTAGTGTCTTTTGTGTCGAGTCCTTTATGGAACTTTAAACAATTGGTTGGTTTGTATTATGAACTTGATGTCTTGGTTGGTGTTCAACAATGATGGTTGTATTATTTTGAAACTCAGTAATGGATGAACATCATGATTTCTAGCATATAGTTGTTTAGTATAATTGAATGAAATGATATTAAGCAAGTCACACATAACAAACTTCCGCAAAAGTCAGGGTGTGACATTATAATGGTTAAAAGGTAATGTAATATGTTAATCATAAGAATCTTAAAGAAACAAGAAGATGATCACTAACATAAAGCTTAATAACATAAAACTCTAAGTTGTTTTAGTGTATGTATGAAACTTGTTTGTTGATTTCTTGTAACAACCTTAAAGAAAACCGACACCCCCGAATATTTTCCGACACCCTAAAAATATTTAAAATATCCCTATATGTCTTAAAATACACCCCGTATGTGAAAACCGAGCCCAAAATACATTATAACAATTAAAATAAAAAAACAAAGAAAATTGATTTCAGGCGGGCCGCGTAAACCTTAGTTAACATCTACGCGGGCCGCGACAACTTAAAAGTCCAGCGAACCCCTGTGTTGACACGTGTCATAACGCGTGTTGAACCTATGTGGTGACCCGGATCACCTACGCCTTTGACCTGGTTTGACGTGGGCCGCGTAAGCCTCAGCTTACATTTACGCGGGCCGCGACAAAGTGAGAAATCAGCACTATAAATAGAGGCCATCGGATTTCAGTCAGAAATCATTCAAAATCGTTTCCTTTCTCTAAAATCTGAATTGTAGGCATAATCTACGGGTATAATACCCCCCTAAATAGCAAAGTTCTGCTCCGTTGTAAGTATTATAACCCCTGGATACGTATTAGATACGCTGCCCGATTGATCTAGGGTTCTGTAACGGCTGTCGTGGTTCTGCCCGACGTAGTCGTTGGAATGCGGTGTCAGGGAGGGTATTACTAATGTTAAAATGGGTTATTATACTAACGCGTGTGCATTTGTGTAAATTATAGATTGTCACCAGGAAACCCTTACGGAAAATCTAAGACAGCAATGTGAGTTGATCCGCTTTTTATAAACCTTTTATCAACTGTTTTTACAAAACCTTAAATATTTTCCCATGCGAATAGCAGTTATTGAGTATTTGTAAAGAATACAATTATCATGAGCATGTTGGGGTTTTGTATAGAAAATTTGTTACCACCTGGTCAAGGAGTAACATTTCCACAAGTCGGGTCTGACAGTACCATGGATGTTAATTGATATAACTTGGAAACAAATGTAATTGCGAGATCGCCCTCAATACTGTGAAATGGTTTTTATTTGAACTTGATTAAACTGGGATTCATTCACCAGTATTTCCAATGAAAAATGTTTTTAAAACGCGTTTCAGGTAACAAACTATTAAAGCCAAATAGAAGCCAGCTGGACAGCACTGAAGGCTTGGAAAAGTGGCAATAAAGTTACCTAAAATAAAATAGATGTTTTTTATTAATAAAATAGGATTTATTCCTATGAAAACGGATGTACCACGAACTTGGGTTTTAACTCATTTGTTTAATGTTATGAAAATGTGGTATTTTACTCTGATCAATGTTTCCTAACTACGGTCCTAATGAAAATTTCCGCTGCCAAATTAGACAATACGCGATACGACCGAAACTGGCTCGCGGCCGCCCGTTCCCTGGGATTTGGGATCGGGGGTTGCGACAGAAGGTGGTATCAGAGCTATGCCACTAATTCAGCCACAAAAGCGTTTTGCTGACATCAAAATTCAATCTGTTAGGAAATAAATTACGAGAATACGTGCATAATTGTATTTCTTGTTATGTTTTATTTGACTATTTGTTAGTTTACAGTATGAGCGACCAAGGACCATCTGACGCGTATCGTCAATTGTCTGGTTCGCCTAAAAGCGAAGGCACCTCCTGTTCTCAGCCTGCCCTCTTAGGGTACTCTGCTGATACGGAAGAAGGAATCTTTGTGTTTAAGGCTCAGTCCGAGGAGCCATTTCTTCATAAAAAGAGGGGATGGTTCAGTCGTGGGGCACACAAACGTAGAAAGCGTATGAAAAAGTTACAAGAACAGAGAGTGCTAGCAGCAGCCAAAAGAGAAACCGATGCCTATGCCCAGGATATGACAAATAGGGGTATAGCCAACATTCATATCTTAGCAACCACTGCAGCTGATCCTAATCAGGAGCAAATAATAGCACGCCAACCACAGCCACCTATCCCTGACCAACCCATGGAGATAGAAAACCCTGAAAACCAAGTAGAAATGCATGACTTCAATCCGGAGGAAATACCTAGGGTACCAGCACCAAATCCCCTAGACCCAAATTACGATCCCTAGTGGGATGACGTTAGGGACTATGTGCAACGTTACCCGATACATGAAGACACACCCATGCAGAACATAGGAGCCTACCCAGGTATGGATCCCTTAGATCCCTATTACCACGATGAATACATTAGGGAGATTTTAGAAGATCCTTATCGATTCCAGGCACCTACACCCCCATACCAGGAACCTGCACCCCAGATTCCGAACCTAGTCCTAGAACCTACACCCCCAATGAGTGCAGCAAACGTACAAGAACTTAGGACTTTAGGTGAGGAAATTCTAGAGAATAGTGAACGAATGAGACAGGTGGGAAAGCGACTCGTCTGGAAGTACGACGAGCGCAATATAGATTTTTGGATGAATCCATACCTGTGATTGTGATGGTGGAAACAGTAGTAGTAATAATATAATAAAATAAAAATAAAATATGTGTGTACGGATGCCTATTACTATTAGTGTAATTTTATTTCAGTTGGTATTGTAATTTTTATTTCAGTACTGGTGTGTAATAGATGCATACTGTATGAATAGAGTAAGTCGCAATGATCGACGCTTTTGACCAAAATGCGTGTCATGTGATTGACTATATTAATATTATTTTGTGATATTAATATGGGGTAACTGTTTAAAATTCAGATGGTCGACGAAGGAAATCAAGAAAATCTGAATAACGATAACCAGAGTAACATTAACTTGGTTAATGAAAATCCGAGAATCAATAACAATGGAAACCAAATGGATAATAGTGTCGTTCAACACATAGTGGCACAAGGAATTATAGATGCAATGCCATTTATTATTCAAATGGTTCAAGAAGCGAATAATAAAAGTAAACATAGCAGTAAGCGACCAATTGAACCAGAAAACAGTGTAAACAATGGACCCGTACTTCAGGTGCCCATTCCCAAAAGAAGAAGAACCATGCCTTACGGTTGTTCTTACAAAGAATTCTGGTCCTGCAAACCAATAGAATTCTCGGGCAACGAAGGACCCATTGCAGCTCTACGCTGGATAGAAAAGACTGAGGTTGTTTTAAAAATAAGCAAGTGTGCTGAAGAAGATAAGATAATGTTTGCTTTTAATCTGTTTAAGAACTCAGCCTTAGAATGGTGGAACACTATCCTCCAGTCAAGAGGAAGTGATAAGATATACAACATGGAATGGGAAGAATTTAAAAAAATGGTAGAAAGGAAATTCTATCCTCCCAATGAAAAGGAACAGATAGCTAATAAATTTCTGAACCTTAGGATGACCAGGGTAGATAGTAAGGGGTATACTACTACATTCTTTGAATATGCTAGAATAGTACCAACCCTTGCATCACCTGAACCGGTATTAATCTTCCTTTATATCTGGGATTAATTGGAGAGATTAGACATGTAGTCAAGGCAGCTAGACCACAAACTATAGAAGAAGCTGTAGAACTGGAAAACACCTTGACAGATGAATTAATCCGTACTAGAGAAGAAGACCAGAGAAGAAACCTAACCCAAAGGCTTACCCAAGAATTCCGTTCTTGGAATTACAACCGTAGGAATATGGGTTCTACCTCTGCATCATTCTGCAAGGTCTGCAAGAAAAAGCATTCGGGAAAATGCTCCACTCTTTGCAATTTCTGCAAGATGCCAGGACACAAGGAAGAAGATTGCAGGAGGAAATCCAGTAATGGACTGTGCTTCAACTGTGGAGAAAAAGGTCATATTAAGCCGAACTGTCCGAAATTGGCTCCACCTACGAACAACAAGAACACTAAAAATGCCAGAGCATTTGTTCTGACTACAGATGAAGCCAAGATGATTCCAGGCGTGATAGCTGGTACGTTTTTAGTTAATGATGTATTTGCTAAGGTATTATTTGACTCTGGTGCGAACCAAAGTTTTATTAATACTTCGTTTTGCAAACTTCTAAATCAGTCATTAACTAAACTACCACAAGAATGTCTCGTATAGACAGCTAATAGAGAAACGGTTAAGATTTCTGAAATCTTGCAGGGAGCAAGAATAGAAATTTTAAATCAAAAGTTTATGGCAAACCTTTATCCTATGGATCTGGCAGGATTTGATATTGTATTAGGAATGGATTGGTTAATAGTCAATAAAGCCAGTATTTTATGTGATCAAAACTCAATTCAAGTAAATTCACCAAAAGGTGAAAAGATCACAATTAAAGGTGATAAGCCATCTAGGTCCACAAAATTCATCTCTGTGATGAAAACTGCAAGTTATATAAGAAAAGGATCTATAGTGTATTTGATTTCTATAATCACTAACACTAAAGGAAAAGAACTAAAAGACATTCCAGTAGTGTCTCAGTTTTCAGATGTCTTTCCAGAAGAATTACTAGGACTACCACCAGACAGAGAAGTCGAATTCAGAATCCATCTACTACCTGGAACAGCACCAATTGCCAAAGCACCTTACTGTTTGGCACCCACAGAAATGCAGGAACTGAAGAAACAATTAGATGAATTGTTGGAAAAAGGATTCATACAGCCAAGCTCATCGCCATGGGGAGCACCGATTTTATTTGTTAAAAAGAAGGACGGATCAATGCGTATGTGCATTGACTACCGTGAATTGAACAAGGTCATGATCAAGAATCGGTACCCATTACCGAGAATCGATGATCTGTTCGATCAACTGCAAGGAGCTCGATTTTTCTCTAAAATCGATTTAAGGTCAGGATATCATCAATTAAAGGTACAGGAAGAGGATATTCCTAAGACCGCTTTTAGAACAAGGTATGGCCATTATGAATTTACTGTCATGCCATTTGGTTTAACCAATGCCCCAGCCGCATTTATGGACATGATGAACCGGATATGTAAGCCATATTTGGATAAATTCATAATTGTCTTTATAGATGATATTCTAATTTACTCTAAGAGTAAATAGGATCATGTAAAACATTTACACGCACTTTTAAGTCTATTGAGAAAGGAAAAGCTTTATGCTAAATTTTCAAAGTGCGAGTTTTGGTTAGAACAAGTACAGTTTCTTGGACATTTAGTTAATCATGAAGGAATTCATGTGGATCCAACAAAGATCGAGGCGATTACCAAATGGAAAACCCCTGAGTCACCAACCGAAGTTAGAAGTTTCTAAGGATTGGCCGGTTATTATAGAAGATTTATTCGAGACTTTTCTAGAATAGCTATTCCTTTAACTAAGTTAACCTGTAAATCTATTACGTTTGAATGGGGACCAAATCAAGAAGAAGCATTTAGAATTCTTAAGCAAAGATTAACCCATGCACCCATACTAGCGTTACCAAAAGGAACTGGAGACTTTGTAGTCTATTGTGACGCCTCTAAATTAGGTTATGGATGTGTATTAATGCAACGCCAAAAGGTTATAGCATACACGTCTAGACAACTTAAGAATCATGAAGAGAATTATTCAACCCATGATCTAGAGTTAGGAGCTATAATTTGTGCCCTTAAGATTTGGAGACATTATCTTTATGGTAGTAAGTTTACCATATTTAGCGATCATAAGAGTTTAAGGTATGTTTTCGGGCAAAAGGAGTTGAATATGAGACAAAGACGCTGGATGGAGATGCTTAGTGATTATGATTGTGATATCCAGTATCAAGAAGGAAAAGCTAATGTAGTGGCAGATGCTTTAAGCCGAAAGTATCATGAAAAGCCAAAAAGGGGATGTTCTCTTAAATTAAATCTACAAGTAGATTTAAATGATCAGATAAGAGAAGCACAAGAATCAGTAATCAAAGAAGATACTGAAAAACTAAAAGGTATGATTAAGGAATTAGAACAAGGAACAGATGGAATTTGGAGATTCCTTAAAAAGAGAATGTGGATACCTAAATTAGGAAACCTACGTCATCGTATATTAGAATAAGCCCATAAGTCTAAGTATACGATGCATCCAGGAAATGATAAAATGTACCAGGATTTAAGAAAGAATTTCTGGTGGATAGGAATGAAAAAGGACATAGCAGCCTATGTTTCTAAATGTTTAACTTGTTCACAAGTTAAAGCTGAACACCAGAAACCCTCAGGTTTGTTACAGCAACTAGAAATGCCAGTGTGGAAATGGGAATTGATAACAATGGATTTTGTTACTAAATTACCTAAAACAAGGAAAGGTAATGATACAATATGGGTGATTATAGATAGGCTAACCATGTCAGCTCATTTCCTACCAATGAAAGAAACTTTCAGTATGCAACAATTAGCTAAATTGTATGTAAATGAAATTGTTTCTTTACATGGAATACCTTTATCAATTGTTTCTGATAGACATAGCAGCTTTACCTCTCATTTTTGGGCAAGTTTCCAAAAAGCCATGGGAACCAAGTTAAATCTGAGCACAGCTTATCATCCTCAAACTGACGGACAAAGCGAAAGAACAATTCAGACAATGGAGGACATGCTTAGAGCTTGTGTAATTGATTTCGGAGGTAATTGGGACGATCACTTACCTTTAATAGAATTTTCTAATAATAATAGTTATCACACAAGTATCAATGCTGCACCATTCGAAGCACTTTATGGAAGAAAGTGCCGAACCCCAGTCTGTTAGGCAGAAATTGGGGAAAAGCAACTATCTGGACCTGAGATAGTGTAGGAAACAACTGACAAGATTATTCAAGTCAAGGAATGACTGAAAGCAGCACGGGATCGACAGAAGAGCTATGCCGATAACTGACGCAAACCATTGGAATTTCAAGTAGGAGATAAAGTATTGTTGAAAGTCTCTCCTTGGAAAGGAGTGGTAAGATTCGTCAAAAGAGGAAAGCTAAGTCCCAGGTATGTTGGACCTTTTGAGATTATGAGAAAGATAGGACCGGTAGCCTATCAGCTACAACTGCCAAAGGAAATGGCAGGAATACATGATGTGTTTCATGTATCTAATCTCAAGAAATGCTTAGCTGATGAATCGCTGATGGTACCTCTTAAGGATATAGAGGTAAATGAACAACTCAAGTTTGTAGAAAGGCCTCTACAGATTGAAGACAGAAAAGTCAAGAACCTCAACCATAAGAGACTAGTTCTGGTCAAGGTGAAGTGGGACTCCAAAAGAGGACCTGAGTACACATGTGAGCTTGAATCTGAAATGCAAAGGAAATATCCACACTTGTTCCAGTAGATCTCGAGGACGAGCTCTAAAACAAGGTGGGGAGGATGTAACAACCTTAACGAAAACCGACACCCCTGAATATTTAAAATATCCCTATATGTCTTAAAATACACCCCGTATGTGAAAACTGAGCCCAAAATACATTATAACATTTAAAATAAATAAAAAACAAAGAAAATTGATTTCAGGCGGGCCGCGTAAACCTTAGTTAACATCTACGCGGGCCGCGACAACTTAAAAGTCCAGCGAACCCCTGTGTTGACACGTGTCATAACGCGTGTTGAACCTATGTGGTGACCCGGATCACCTACGCCTTTGACCTGGTTTGACGCGGGCCGCGTAAGCCTTAGCTTACATTTACGCGGGCCGTGACAAAGTGAGAAATCAGCACTATAAATAGAGGTCGTCGGATTTCAGTCAGAAATCGTTCAAAATCGTTTTCTTTCTCTAAAATCTGAATTGTAGGCATAATCTACGGGTATAATACCCCCTAAATAGCGAAGTTCTGCTCCATTGTAAGTATTATAACCCCTGGATATATATTAGATACGCTGCCCGATTGATCTAGGGTTCCGTAACGGCTATCGTGGTTCTGCCCGACGTAGTCGTTGGAATGCCGTCTCGGGGAGGGTATTACTAATGTTAAAATGGGTTATTATACTAACGCGTGTGCATTTGTGTAAATTATAGATTGTCACCAGGAAACCCTTACGGAAAATCTAAGACAGCAATGTGAGTTGATCCGCTTTTTGTAAACCTTTTATCAACTGTTTTTACAAAACCTTAAATATTTTCCCATGCGAATAGCAGTTATTGAGTATTTGTAAAGAATACAATTATCATGAGTATGTTGGGGTTTTGTATACAAAATTTGTTACCACCTGGTCAAGGAGTAACATTTCCATAAGTCAGGTCTGACAGTACCATTGATGTTAATTGATATAACTTGGAAACAAATGTAATTGCGAGATCGCCCTCAATACTGTGAAATGGTTTTTATTTGAACTTGATTAAACTGGGATTCACTCACCAGTATTTCCACTGACAAATGTTTTTAAAACGTGTTTCAGGTAACAAACTGTGAAAGCAAAATAGAAGTCAGCTGGACAGCACTGAAGGCTTGGAAAAGTGGCAATAAAGTTACCTAAAATAAAATAGATGTTTTTTATTAATAAAATAGGATTTATTCCTATGAAAACGGATGTACTACGAACTTGGGTTTTAACTCATTTGTTTAATGTTATGAAAATGTGGTATTTTACTCTGATCAATGTTTCCTAACTACGGTCCTGATGAAAATTTCCGCTGCCAAATTAGACAATACGCGAAACCACCAAAACTGGCTCGCGGCCGCTCGTTCCCTGGGATTTGGGATCGGGGGTTGCGACATTTCTTGTGTTTATGATGTTGATCATCATAAGAAACTTGCTAGATGATGATTAAACACATGATCTAGCAAGTATGAGGATGAATCTTGTGAAATTAGTAAAGATCATCCTTTATGTTAAACATGAACTTGAAATTGAAGTTGTTTTAGAGAATGATGATTATTGATACATGTTGTAAGTCTTGAAAATGAATGATTTCAAATATAATATTTTCAAGAGGACAAAGTTTATTTCAAGATTAACATGATCATGGTTTCTAAAGAAGTTAAGCATGTTTTTAGTGTTAAATCAAGGTTAGGATATAAATTTGGTGATTTTTAGTTGTCTTAAAAATAATATAACTCACCCAAAATACCAAAATTGTAATATGAAAATATTACCAAAATTCCAAGAAAATAAATATATAATTAATACCAGAATATTGGACAAGCCGGACAAGGAGTATGGACTATAAAAATATATATTCCGGAAATAAATTCATATATTTCGACAAATGTGTTAAACGGTATTTGGAAACCAAAGAAACGGAAACTATGGATTTTTACAAGTATTACAAAATATATCATATTTTGGCAAATAGGAAATATATTGTTTTGAATGGAGAAAAATATATATTTTTTAAACAATTTGAAGATATATAATATATATATTTTCTTAAACAAGTTAAAAATATAATATTTTGGGTGAAAAATGGAAATATACATTTTCTAAAATTAATCTTAAAAATATACATTATTTTTTAGATATATATGAAGGTATATTCATTTTGCCAAGAAAGATTTATAGATATTTTTCTATAAAAATTCTCTTAAAATATATATATTTTAAGAATATAAATTTGGTGATTTTTAGTTGTCTAAAAATAATATCCGGAAATTAAATACAAAATTAAGTATATAAATACTTAATAAATACAAGAAAATACGTATTCTCGTACGTACAAATACATACCGGAATACGCCACCAATACCTGGCAAGATACACAAGTCTAAAGATACACAAGTATAATTATGCCCATACTTGGGAAATATTCATGAAGGATTTACAAAACGAAATAAGTCAAAAATATATTATCTTAACAAATATTCCAAATAAGTGATAAATATAATTTAAGTTAAAATATTATTATTTTAACCAATAATTATATACTTTGGAATAATACAATGTACATCTAACCTATAACTCAAAGGACACTAAGTCTTAACAAACAACTAAGACTAAAAGTCGATACACGAGCTAGCCGTCTAATAAAACATAGCGCGTGTGTAGATAGTCGTACGTTCAGAGGAAAGAAGCCTTAAGTTACTTGACAGAAGAACGGAAATCAGTGAGTTCATGTCCCCCTTTTTCTTTTAACTGTTTTCGGTTTCATAACTCACGGGGGTGAGATACATGTTTCAAAGGTTTCAAAAGTTCAAATGTTTCAATGGTATGGTTTAGCTAAGGAATGAACTGTTGGATCACGTGGATGATGTAGTATCTCTCCTAAGTGCCATTAATCTAGGTTAAGACCGATGGGCATGAGTGGTAGATCTATCTGGGTGTAGAGAGCCCCACCCATGGGTCCTTGTGTGGCCGCATGTGGTGACTATGTCGTTCCCACCGGATGGACCGGAGGAAATCCGCTAGGTTTGAGCACTTCCTACATACCACACATATTAATGTCCTTGCAAAACATTAATGATCTGTTCATAGACGCTTACACACTGGTTATCAAAGGAATTCTCTCAAATGTTTACAAGTCATTACATGCTCACATTACAAAACACATGAACTCGCTCAACTTTTGTTGATGTTTTCAAACTACATGTATTTCAGGAAACTGATATGGATCTGGCAGGCGTTTCAAAGATTTCAAGAAGTATTTACAAGATATGATGTCATCCTTTTTGGAAGGGTTTGAATTTTGTGTCTTATCCTTGATAAGATACATGAATCAAAGCCTTGGTTTATCTATGTCTTTTGTTTAAAGTCCTTCATGGAACTTGTTTCGTTTAAATGGTTTGTAAGTTAAACTTGAAGTTGATGGTCGGTACTAAACAATTTGGTTTGTATTATTTTGAAACATATTAATGGATGAACATCATAGTTTTAATCATATAGTTGTTTGTTATAATTGAATGCAATGATATTAAGCAAGTCACACATCATACGTTTCCGCAAAAGTCAGGGTGTGACAGTTTGGTATCAGAGCTTCGATTGTAGTGAACTAGGATTCCTTCTCGAGTCTATACTACAATCATTAGGACTCTCTCACGAAAATATTTTTACTAAATATTTTCATTGCATCTACAAAACACCAAGATCCATGGAACAAACCATTTACAAAGAAAAGGCAAGAAACACGAACAAGGACATTGGCTAGTGATTTAGTTTGCATGGGGTAGACTTGTTAAGTTGGAACAAGTCTCACGTAGGAATGATGTGAATACATGTTAAAGTGATGCATGTCTTTGTTTACATACACCGAGTGATAGTAGTTAACATATGTGCACATGCCATGATTATTATATTACAGGTATTTATGTCGTCTTCCGAGAGTGGATTGTCAGACGAGCACGACCCCATGGCGGTAGTATCAAACGATGAGATAGCACCGGAGCCTGAGGTCTTCACATCGGACACAGAGAGCGACCCTGAGATGATATCCGACGATGAGGACGACTTCCAGCCTTTTGCTTTGCAAGATTTTGGGGATGATATCCCTGATGCTGACATCCTTATCGATGACATTTTTGCACTCCCTGCTCTGGTTCATGACCATCTCATCATCGGTCACCCCGATGGCGAGCACGTTGTTGCCCCTATTCTCGATGCTTTTCCTCTAGTTGTCATTCCGCCAGAGGACTGGCCTTTTGAAGATCTCTTTGACGACGATCTTGATCTTTTTGTGGGCGATCACCCTGCAGGGGAGCAGGGTGACGGGGAGGTGGATGACGTTGTTGCATTGGACGTACCTCCTCCTTTTGTACATGTCATTGATATCTCTTTAGATTCCAGCTTACATTCCGTTGCAGACTCCTTTGAGTCTGTAACTTCATCGGCCCTGCAGGCTTCAGGACTCCACCTTTACGCTACTGACGACGATGTTGCGATGTCTGCTGCTCCATTATCTCATGTTCGAGCCCCCACACCCCCACATGTTCCTGACCCAGATCCAGTCCCTTTTGGTTTACCTTTTGTTGCACCACTTATCCCTGAGCCTGTTTCAGCACCACTTGATCTTCCACCTGTTGTTCCACCTATTCCATAGCTTCCACCGATTGATGTTGTTCCCCCTCACTTCATTACAGATGAGCACCGCACTGATCTCCCTGTTGTTTTTCTACAAGAGATCCCAGCTCCCCGTCCAGGGGAAGGCACATCTGGTCAGCTGCCGAGCTTTGACCCTTTTGCAGCAGCTGATTTCCCACCTATCTTGCAGTTCGCTCCTGTTGTATCATCACCACTCGATGAGCCATTTAGATGGTTCACCCTTAAACCATGCCTATTTCTAATCCATATCACCCCTCGCATCACGCCAGTTACACACGTGATGAGTTACTTCTGTCCCTGCAGCTTCAGTTTGAAATCCTGAGCCGCAGAGTCTTCGGGTTAGAGCTTGGTGAGGGTGCCAGACGATCACCATTTCCCTTTCATCCTACTTATGTTCCTCCACCCTCATCATCAGCTTCTTTTGTTCCCCCACCTGCTGCTCCCACATCTATTTTGGGCTTTGATGCCCACTTCCTCACAATTGAGCAGCAGATCAGTTATCTAGTTCGTCGAGTTCATGAGCTCGAGGAGGAGCTCGCTCACGTTCGAAGTTTGCTCTTTTTCCCTCCTCCTCCTCCACCGTCAGCATCTTAGATTTTTGGTTTTACGCAGGTACCCTACTTTTGGTGAGAACGCCACAATTGAGCCGAGATTATGAAGACATGAAGACCACTTTTTTATTGACACTTTTGTATATGACAGACTTATTTGACAGGGGCAGTGAGACCCTGTGTCTCTTATGATATGCTACAATTTAAAACAATGTATCTTGTGGTTGGAGATTAATGAAAAACTCAATAGTCGTGTTCTCATTAAATACGTTGTTGGTTTACATGTTCACGAGATGATTATGTTATTGTGTGGTTGTTGGTTGTGATGATTGTTTATGTTATATATATATATACGTACACCCCCTATACGATTACATGATGAATAAGGCCTAACCTACCTGATCTTCTTACTAGAAGAAAGATGTCGCCTCGATGAAATGTCAATAATGACAATACGCTGCCAAGGACTGAAGCAGAACTGCAAGAACGCACATCACAAGCTATTGCCCAGCACCCAGGCCAACCGCTCAGAGCATAGTGGTGGTTCCTCTGGAAATAACCCCCTAATCGGTAATGTTAAGTCATCTAAGACACATTACAACTCGTTTGGATATTTCCAGTTGTGCTTTACCAATGCTTACTGTGAGTTATGTTGCTTATGTTACAGGTTGTACTTACAAGCAATTTTTAGATTACAAACCTCTTAACTTCGATGGCACTGGGGGTGCTGTCGCGTTTGTTTGCTGGGTGGAGAAAACTAACTCTGTGCTGAGGATGAGCAAGTGTGCTCCTGAACAAAGGGTTACCTATATTTCTGGGTTATTTCTGGATGGAGCGCTTTCATAGTGGAACCTCCAAGTTCAGACAATGGGTAAAACTGTTGCATACGCGTTGACATGGGAAGAACTTAAGGAGTTAATGCGCAAGAAGTACTGCTCACGAGCTGAGATTCAGAAGCTGGAGACGGAATTCTGGAACCTAAAGATGGATGGTCTTAAAGTAGCCGAGTCATGACTTGTCAAGGGTGGTTCCTTACCTTGTGGAGCCAGAATTCAAAAGAATTGAGCGTTTTATCTGGGGATTGGCACCTCAAATCTTGAGTATGGTTACAGCGTCCAAGCCTCCGACTATTGCTGAGGCTATTGATCTAAGTGTGGCACTTACTGATGAGGCAGTTCGGTTGGAAAGTTTTCGATCTCTAAGATGAAAAAGAAGGAGACCCATGTGGAGTCATCGGGCGATAACAAAAGGAAGTTTACTAATTTCAAAAGAGCACCCGAACAAACAACAAAAACAATGCCAACAAGCGGAGAGACACCAATCAGCCAGCTGAGGCACAGACTGGCGCAGCAAATGTTGAAAGCAGGGGAAAAGGGTATGCAGGATTTCTACCCAAGTGTGATAGGTGCCAGCACCATCATACCAGTCCGTGCAAGACCCATAAGTGCGAAAATTGTGGGAAGATTGGACATTCTAAGGATACGTTCTGGTATGGCGCAGGGCGCGGGAATGGAAACCAGGGTGGTCATGGTAATGGAAATGGTAATCGTGGTGGGAATGGATATGGAAACAAAAACCAGGGAGGAAATAACAACCAAGGAGGTAATGGGAACAGAAATGGAAACGGAAATCAGGCGGGAAATGGAAATCATGGAGGAAACAATAACAACAACCAGGGCGTAATGGAAATGGACGTGGCCAAGGCTGTTTTGGCTGCGGTGACTTGGGGCACTTCAAGAAGGATTGCCCTAAAAACAATCAAGCTCGGGGAAGGGTGTTTACCATTGGCGCCAGGGAAGCACGCCAGGATCCAAACGTGGTTACCGGTACGTTCCCTATTAACCAACGTTATGCATCTGTGTTGTTTGATACTGGTGTCGATTTTAGCTTCGTATCCATAGACTTTAAGAATATACTTGGTTTAGTTACAAGTAAGCTAGAGGTCCCATATTCGATAGAACTGGCTAATGGAAAGTTAGTAGAGGCGAATGAGGTGATTAAGGGTTGTACTTTGGAACTGGGAGAGCGAGAATTTCCTATTGATCTTCTACCAGTAGATTTGTGAAGCTTTGATGTCATGGTCGGGATGGATTGGTTGTCTAACAACCGTGCGGAGATAGTTTTCCGTGAGAAGATCATTCGTATTCCGATGGCGAATGAGGAGAAAATCGTGATTCATGGAGAGAAGCATGATACGCCCTTGCGGATCATCAATTGCATGAAAGCCCAGAAGTGTCTACGTAAAGGATGCGTTGTCTTCCTAGCTCATGTAGTGGATAAGAAAGCCGAAGAGCCGAAGCTTGAAGATATCCCTATGGTGAGGGAATATTCTGAGGTCTTCCCTGAAGACTTGCCAGGATTACCTCCATAGAGACAGGTCAAATTCCACATTGACTTGGTTCTAGGCACCACGCCTGTAGCCAAGGCACCATATCGACTTGCGCCATCCGAGATGCAAGAGTTATCCACGCAGCTTCAGGAATTGTTAGACAAGGGATTCATAAGGCCAAGCTTCTCGCCTTGGGGAGCTCCGGTGTTGTTCGTTAAGAAGAAGGATGGTAGCTTTCACATGTGCATCGACTATCGGGAGTTGAACAAGTTAACTATCAAGAATCGGTATCCATTACCGAGGATTGACGACTTGTTCGACCAATTGCAAGGATGGAGCTATTACTCCAAGATCGACCTTCAGTCTGGCTATCATCAGTTCAGGATTCAAGAGGAGAGCATACCGAAGACTACGTTCAGGACTCGTTATGGGCACTATGAGTTCCTTGTGATGCCGTTTGGATTGACTAACGTGCCAGCAGGATTTATTGACCTGATGAACTGTGTATGCAAGCCATATCTTGATAAATTTGTGATTTTATTCATCGGCGATATCCTGATTTATTCGCAGACGAAGGAAGAGCACGAGAAACATCTCAGAACCATTCTGGAACTACTGAAGAAAGAGAAGCTCTACGCCAAGTTCTCAAAATGAGAATTTTGGATTCGTGAGGTACAGTTCCTTGGTCATGTGGTAAACAAGAATGGTATTCATGTGGATCCCGCAAAGATTGAAGCGATAAAGAACTGAGAAACTCCCAAAACACTGACTGAAATTCGACAGTTCTTGGGATTAGTGGGCTATTACCACAGATTCATCGAGAATTTCTCCAAAATAGCTCAACCACCAACTTCCCTTACGCAGAAAGACAAGAAGTATGACTGGGGAGAAAAGCAAGAAGAAGCCTTTCAATTGCTCAAGAACAAGCTATGCAATGCACCGATACTATCCCTACCCGAAGGCACTGAAGACTTTGTGGTATATTGCGATGCTTCGCATCAGGAATTGGGTTGTGTGCTAATGCAACGCCAAAAAGTCATCGCTTATGCCTCACGACAACTGAAAGTACATGAGAAGAATTATACCAATCATGACCTAGAGCTAGGCGCGGTGGTATTTGCCTTGAAGATTTGGCGACACTATTTGTATGGTTCTCAATGTACTATCTTCACAGATCACAAGATCCTGCATCATATATTTGATCAAAAGGAGCTTAATATGCGTCAGCGACGATGGGTTGAGTTGCTGAATGATTACGACTGTGAGATCAAGTATCATCCTGGAAAGGCAAACGTGGTAGCAGACGCATTAAGTCGTAAGGAAAGGGTTAAGACCCTAAGAGTTCGAGCTTTAGAAATGACAATTCGGATGAATCTCACTTCACGCATACGTGACGCACAACGAGAAGCCCTTAAGAAGGAAAACCTTAAGGCTGAATATCTCCGAGGAGTGGAGAAGAAGTTGGTGTGAAATGAGGAAGGAACCTTATACTTCATGGGACGCATTTGGGTTCCACTCTATGGCGGTGTTCGAGAGGTTATCTTTGACGAAGCTCATAAGTCGAGATACTCGATCCACCCAGGATCGGACAAAATGTATCAAGATCAGAAAGACTATTATTGGTGGCCAAAGCTCAAGAGTGACGTTGCTGTTTATGTTGGGAAGTGTCTAACATGTGCTAAGGTTAAGGCCGACTATCAGAAACCTTCCGGTCTGTTACAACAACCAGAAATACCCGTATGGAAGTGGGAGCAAATTTCTATGGACTTCATAACGAAATTACCTAGGACACCTAGAGGACACGATATGATATGGGTAATAGTGGATCGCTTAACAAAGTCCGCACACTTCCTGCCGATTCTAGAAAAAGATAGTACTGGAAAGTTGGCAGAGCTTTACCTCAAAGAGATAGTAGCACGTCACGGAGTGCCTCTCTCGATAATATCAGACAGGGATGGACGATTCGTATCAAGGATTTGGCAATCCTTTCAAGAGGCCTTTGGATCTCAGTTAAATCTGAGTACGGCTTTTCACCCGCAAACAGACGGTCAGAGCAAACGAACAATACAAACACTGGAAGACATGCTTCGTGCATGTGTGATGGATTTAGGTGGCAGTTGGGATACTCATCTACCGCTAGTTGAGTTTTCCTATAATAACAGCTACCATACGAGCATTCAAGCCGCACCGTTCGGAGCTCTTTATGACCGTAAGTGCCGCTCATCATTGTGTTGGGCAGATGCTGGAGAAAGACAGTTGGTTGGCCCCGAACTTGTTCAAGAAACAACCGATAAGATCATGCAGATCCGAGAGCGCATCAAGGCGGCTCGTGATCGACAAAAGAGCTACGCCGATCGAAGATGGAAACCTTTAGAATTTGAGGTAGGAGACAGGGTTTTGTTGAAGGTCTCACCTTGGAAAGGTGTAGCACGATTTGGAAAACGTGGCAAGTTAAATCCACGTTACATTGGGCCATTCAAGATTTTGGAAAGGGTTGGTACCGTCGCGTACAAACTTGAATTACCAGAAGAACTGAACGGTGTACATGATACATTCCATGTGTCAAACCTCAAGAAGAGCCCAACTCAGGAAATAGTTATCATCCCTGCGAATGAGGTGCATATCGACGACAGTCTCCAATTCACTGAGGAACCCGTTGAAGTTACGGACTTGAAAGTCCACAAGACTCGGAGGAGTCGTATTAAGCTTGTCAAGGTTTGTTGGAACTCGCGTCACGGCCCAGAGTTTACCTGGGAATTTGAAAATCAAATGAAATCAAAGTATCTGCATTTGTTTCCTAACTTCCC
Organism: Helianthus tuberosus; assembly: GCA_030545235.1. Lineage (NCBI taxonomy): Eukaryota > Viridiplantae > Streptophyta > Magnoliopsida > Asterales > Asteraceae > Helianthus > Helianthus tuberosus. The sequence goes on from JARYGA010037672.1 coordinate 34,777, forward strand.
TGCAACCGATAACGCATCTTAAAATTTGGGACGAAATTTTCTTAACGGGGGGAAAATGTGACAACTGTCAATTTTCAGTGTATCCGTACAATGTTAAACAGTAATTTGTGCTTTAATGACTGTGCCTGATTTGGATTAATGACATGAATGACTTTCTGATTACTGTCATATACATACAAGTGCATTACATGTTGCATGATTTTTATCATTATTGCATCCAACACAATATGGTTCAATTAGTGCACGAAACAAAGTTAGCACAGTTATCTGACAAACTAGAAGTATTAACGGGAGTTCAGTACTCAGACAGACATGATATTAAGACACAGAATGAGCCCAAAACAAAGAGTTACCCTAGTATAGTGTGTAGGGAAGTAGGGATCATAAAACTGTCTTCCTAGTGATAGTTTAAGTGCCGGAAAGTGCCTAAAACTCACAGAAACTGCAGAATTCTGCATATTTCAGCAAAAATCAGCACCTTAACTACAAAATATAATGCAGAATTATGGTTTAATGGTCCAGAATACCTTCCTAAGTGTCGGGAATCAAAACTGACATGAAAGTGAACATAAAGCACACTAAGCTGCGTAATTTAGCACCTTAACGAACCAGTAACCAACCGAACAACCGGACACTACCCGAAACACCAAATTTTCACTAGAAGCATTGTTTTAGTGTTTCGAAGCTAGTTATGGTCACCGAACATCATAACACATCCTAAAACACAATAACACATATAACCCTAACTAATTACCTTAAAATCTAACTAAATCACTAACTAAGTTTGAAAACCAACCATGCACCCCCCCCCCCCTATTCGACGGTCACCAAAGGGGACCCACCCCCTTGATTTCTTTCTTATATTTTATTAGATATGCTAATGACTTTTGAAGCATGTTAACCAATAGATCATTTGATGTTGGGAGCTTTTTGTTTAAAACCATAAGTTCACCAATCTCTCTCATTCAACACTTAAACAACTTCACCTCTCTTCTTCTCCTTCTTGTTCTTGGCTCAACATACACACCACACAACCCCCATTTTCAAATCTTTACCAAGCAATCTAAGGTGATCTAGAGGTGCAAGGAACATAGTTAAGAAGCTTGAAGGCTTTGGAGATTGAAGGACCATCACCAAGAGCTTTTATCCACCTTCTACATCATCTTCATCTTAAGTTTCTTCCCTAGCCATAGAGCTAGTAGTAATCTCCTCACAACTTGATTTTACTTCTCATTTTAATGGTTAAAAGGTTATGTAATATGTTAATCATAAGAATCTTAAAGAAACAAGAAGATGATCACTAACATAAAGCTTAATAACATAAAAATCTTAGTTGTTTTAGTGTATGTATGAAACTTGTTTGTTGATTTCTTGTGTTTATGATGTTGATCATCATAAGAAACTTGCTAGATGATGATTAAACACATGATCTAGCAAGTATGAGGATGAATCTTGTGAAATTAGTAAAGATCATCCTTTATGTTAAACATGAACTTGAAAATGAAGTTGTTTTAGAGTATGATGATTATTGATACATGTTATGAGTCTTGAAAATGAATGATTTCAAAGATAATATTTTCAAGAGGACAAAGTTTGTTACAAGATTAACATGATCATGGTTTCTAAAGACGTTCAACATGTTTTTAGTGTTAAATCAAGGTTAGAAAATTATTGGTAACAAGAAAAATACAAGAAGAAATATTTTTAGAAAATCATCATGTAAGTTGTAAAGAACTAAAATCTCCAAGAAAGAGTTTTATAAACTAAGAACCATGTTTTTAAGGGTAACTAAACTTACTAAATGTCACACCCAGACTTTTGCGGAAGCGTATGATGTGTGACTTGTTCAATACCATTGCATTCAATCATAATAAACATCTATATGATCAAAACGATGTTCATCCATTCATTAAGTTTAATTTATTACAAACACCAGTTATTTAAGTTTCAAACACAACCTTCGACTAAGTTACAAATCTACAAAAGTGGATGACATCTAAACTTGGAACTTACTTCTAGAAATAACACCAGCGCCCAAGATCCAACTTGTTACCTGAAATACATGTAATTTTTGGAAAACATCAACAAAAGTTGAGCGAGTTCATGCGTTTTGTATGAGTACTGATAAGCTTGTAAACGTTTGAGAGACTACTTTTAAAACAGGTATGAAAAGCATCTATGAATAGATCAATTTAATGTTTTGCAAGGGCGTTAATGCATGTGGAGACATAGGGAGTACTCGATATGAATAGGCTTATACCCTCGTCGATTTCCTCGACTGTGTCGAATTTCCCCTTCGACTGTGTCAATTTACCTTGAACGTGTCAATTTACCTTGACAGTGTCAATTTTACCCTTGACCGTTGTCGATTTACCTCGGCTGGGACACCGAAGCACTCAAGTGGTCACATAAGGACCATGAGTGGGGCTCGGCCGTACCCGTTAGATCTAACATTCGTCCATAAATAAGAGTTAATGGCATTTCAATTTCAATCTGTGCTCACATGATCTATAATTCATTTCATAGCCAATTCATACCATTTAAACGTATGCAACATGTATTCCACCCCCGAGAGTTATAAATCCAAAAACAATTAAGAGAAAAGGGGGACATGAACTCATGGTTTTGCGTTCTTCAATCCGACGTAACTCAAGCTGCTACTAGTGTGCACGACTACCTACAATGTACTACGGTCTATTAGACGAGCGGGCCGTGCCTTGGCTTAGTATTAATTAGTGTCTTTGTGTTACATTTCTTTGTGTCCTTGATATTATTCCAAGTTATATAATTATTTGTTAGAATACAAATATTTTAACTTAAATTATTTTTATGAATTTTTGGAATAGTAGTTAAAGTAATACATTTTAACTTGTCAAGTTTTTGTATTTGTACTTGTATAACTCCCCAAGGATGGGTGTATTTGTATTCGTGTTCTTATGCTTCTATAAGTTTGCTAAGTATCGATGGCGTATTCCGGTGTGTAATTCTACGTACGAGAATACGTATTTTTATTGTGTTTATTAAGTATCTCATACTTAATTTTTGTATTAACCTTTCCGGAATAATATTTCTAATAAAAATACCTCAATATATATTTCCAAAATATATATTTTAAGAAATATTACATAGAAAAATTATTTAGAATTTTTCCTTGGCAAAAGTATTTATACTTTTCATATAAGTCTCAAAAATAATATATTTTCAAGTCTAACTTAAAAAATATATATGAATCTATTTTTCACCCAAAAATAATATGTCCAAAATTTCTTTAAGAAAATATATATTTTCTCCCAAAAATAATATATCTTCAAATAATTCCAAGAAAACATATTTATTTTTATTCACCCAAAATAATATATTTTTTTTCTGTCAAAAATATGATGTAAATTTGTGATAATTGTAAAAATCATATTTTCATTCACTTGGTGTCCAAAATATTAGATTCCAAAAATATACTTGTGAATAAATTTTCTGGAATATTTTGTGTGTTATATTCCTTTGTTCGGTTCCACCAATATTTTAGGTATTCTTTTTATATTTATTCCTTGAAATTTTGGTAATATTTTGGATTGTAATTTCTTGGTATTTTTTATGAGTTATATTATTTCAAGTCCTAAAATAATATAACTAATAAATGTAATATACAAATAATCACACACATGGTGCCTTCTAAATATATATTTCCTAAATACATATTTAGTCACTTTTATTTATAAAAACCAACCTCCTATATTTATAATTTTTGTAACAAAAATTATGTCAAAGTGTATGTGAAAATCCATGTTTTAAAATACATTGTAAATATTTGTTTGAAATATTTTTCTAAATGTTTAATTTTTAGAAAAATTTTGCCATAGTGAAGGGGTAAGGTCCCAAAAACCTCACGTTAAGTACTTGGGACCATACCACGGCATCGCCTTTTAAGCCTCTTTAGACCTTGCGCGGCCGCGCACTGGTCCAACAAAGAGAAGCATAGAAGAAAGACAGCAGACAATACCAGCGCGCCAAAAGGAAGTTAATAAATCCTTGCGCTTTTCTCCATAACAAACAAGGATGAAAATCCTAGTTTAACACTTCCGCTTAAGTAGTACCCAGACTTAGATATTATTTACTGCACTGATACCACACGATAAAGAGTCACACTGGATTACAGCTGTAATCTTCTGGAAGACCCAGTCGTGAACCACTAGACGGTTATAACCGTCTGGGCCACGTGTCCTCATCCCAGGCTCCCTCAAAGTCACGATGATGGCATGGTATTAAGGAGTAAACCTCCACTTGCCCACTTTCCACGTGGCAACTCCCCAGCCGTTGATCTAAACAGCGATCCGTGTGCTCCCACGTCAGATCAAGAGGATTAACGGAAGGAGAAATAACCGCTTACGGAGTTAGCATCTTTCGTCAACATTTCAATAACAAGTTTTCCCGCCCAAACTCCCGGCTATAAATAAAAGATTAAATCAGGTATGAACCTCAAGTTACACTCACTTCACTTATACTCTTTCTTCTTCATATACCGATACTTATTCTCACGCCGGAGGGTGGTCACGGAGAGAACCCTCATTCTCCCCGTGACGAGACTGACGGTGTTCTGTTTTGCAGTTATCGTGAAGGAGAAGAGATCCGATCCCTTGAACCAAATGAGAGAGAACAAACCCTTTTTATGCAGAACCTAACCCCCTGGATGAATTGATTCCGGTCATTTATCCAGTGTTTCGTCATTGGCGCCCACCGATTCCTCTATTTCATATGTTTTTTCTCTCGTTTTGATTCATTTTTTCATTCTCTATTCTCAGATGGCAGAGAATTCATCACTTCACTCATCAAGTCCTCAATCTGAATTCAAGGGTTCCGTAACTCAAAATGGCCAGATTGATGGAATCATGGGAATTAAAGGAAGCAACGATAGTCATTCAGAAGAAAATGACTCATTGGGAGTTCGTAATCATTCTGATCCACTCCCAGAAAGAACTCCAGAATACTGGTTTAACAGATTCCAGATCTCTATGAACCAAAATTCCACACAAATCATCAGATCTGAGTTGTCAAATAACAGATCTGATACTTTGACAAAAAAAAAGGAGATACAGTCAACACTACAGTATTGGACCTACAGATACCTAATCAGCGGTACATCCAATCTGATAGTCATAACGAAATAACTCAAAAATCAGAAGATGCCAACCATCAGAAGGCCGAACCAAAGCAGATACACATGGTGCAAGGAGGTCCTTCCCGAAGGACAAACAAACGAAGCCATAATCAGCATTGGAGAGAGCAACAAGTCATATTTCTTGTCGTCCCTGGAGGTCCTTAGGAGGAACGACCAGTAATCATTACCGGCATCTTCGGCCACTATAGAACGGATAATATGTTCATAGATCCAGGAAGCGCAATGGATATAATATATGAACAGTGTTTCAAACAACTTGATCCAGAGGATAAAGCTCGTTTAGAGCCGGTTGATTTTCCTCTCACCGGTTTTTGCAACGAAGCTGTGTTCCCATTAGGACAAATTGCATTTCCTGTGACTCTATCAGATGGCGAGCATTCACACACAGTCACATTAAATTTCATGGTCATGCCAGTAACATCGCGCCACGATGTCTTGCTAGGAAGAAGATCACAAAGAGAATTTAGCATGATCACTTCTATCCCACACGCTGCTTGCGGGTTTCCAACGGAAACCGGAGTAGCAATTTTGTACTCAAGTAAAGAGGTTATGTACGTGGACGATGAGCCACTAGCAAAAGTGGCTAAACCATCAGCACCAAATGAGCCGGAAAAATGGGTCCTCAACAACGAATATCCAGAGCAGACCATCTTACTAGGGCACGCCATTTCACCAGTAATACGAATACAACTAAAGGAGTTACTTTCGAACAATAAGGACATATACGCCTGGTTCCCAGCGGACATGACTGGGGTTCCACGAGATATAGCGCAACACTGTTTGAACGCCCGGCCCTCAGCAGAACCTGTCACGCAGGGAAGGCGCAGTCTCAGCGCAGAAAAAGCGGAAGCCATGAACGAACAAGTAACAAAGTTACTCAACGCTAGAATCCTGCGTGAAGTTCAGTACCATACCTGGGTCGCCAACCCAGTAATGGTTCAAAAACACAGTGGCGGTTGGCGAATGTGCGTCGACTTTAAAGACCTAAATAGAGCCTGCCCGAAAGATTGTTATGCGCTTCCTGAGATAGACAAAAAAGTTGACTCTCTAGTATCTTTTCGCTGGAAGTGCTTTCTTGACTGTTATAAGGGCTATCATCAGGTCCAAATGAAAGAGGAGGACGAAGACAAGACTGCCTTCCGCACAGACAAGGGCATCTTCTGCTATACAAAAATGCCCTTTGGTCTCCCTAACGCAGGAGCTACTTACCAGCGCTTAATGGATACAGTCTTCGGGGAAGACATTGGTAAAACAGTCGAGGTATATATGGATGACCTCGTCATCATGAGCAATGAAGAAGAAACAATGCTCGCAAATATTCAGCGTACGTTCGATTCTTTGCGCAGCGTGAACTTAAAACTCAACCCAACGAAGTGTTCCTTTGGGATGGAAGACGGAAATTTTTTGGGTTTTATAGTAACAAGAGACGGTTTTAAAGTGCCCTTTAAACAATTTTTACTTACCAATTTTGCCAAAATCAAGCATAATCTACCACTTCATGAATTTGAAAATTTATAAAAATTTGTAGTAACTTACTAGTGTATTTAGTAAGTCTTGTTACCCTTTAAAGTGTGGTTGATTCTTTAAAAACTTCATTTTTAAAGAAAATAGATCTTTACAACTTGTGATTACATTTTCAAAAAATGTTTCTTCTTAGATTTTTCTTGTTAGTAAGTGTTTCTACACCTTATTAACCACCAAAAAATAAGGTTTATTTGTTTAAGAACCAAGTTTAAGTGAAACCTGTATCTTTAACTTGGTTTCCTGAAAAATCATCCATGAAATTTTAGATCTACATGACTTACAACTCACTTTAATCATCATGTTACAAGAAAACATTTTATTCATTCAAGTTCATGATCTTTGTGAGGATGATCCATTAATCTTTAACACTTTCATCCTCTCATCTTGCTAGATTATGTTTTTAATCATGATCTACATCATTTACACAAGTAAACAACAATCAACAAGTAAATCAACACATAAACAACATGGTTTCTTCATGATTTAAGCTTATGTTCAAGTTTCATTCTCTTGATTCTTAGTGTTCTTCAAGTTTATCATCATGTATCATTCTTTAACCACTTATATAGGATGTAAAATGGAAGGATTAGTGTAGGACCGGTTTGTGGATCCGAATGAGTCGGTTCAGAAGAATTCTATCAAATACAGGTGCGGAAAACAAGTATTTGACGTGTAAACAGCTGAATCTTCACTTTAACACTGATTTGTATTGATTAGAAAGCAATTACAATCAGTTCTCACACCGGCAGCACCTCGGTATGGAAATCACTCTCTGAAAACTTCTCTATCTATCTCTATTTATGATTTCGCTTGACCAACATCCCTATATATAGAGATTGAGATTTCGCTTGGAACATCCTGAAGCGAAATCTGATATGATGATTTCGCTTGAGGCTTCAAGCGAAATCTCAAACACAAAACATACCTTCAAGCGAAATCTTTCTAACTCTCGTTTTACGTGCCCTGATCTATTCTAACTAGTGTAAGACTCGATACAAGATGAAGTCGACAGATGTAGTGCACCAACAGACTCCCCCTCAGATGTTGACGAGTCGACTATCGAGTCACACCAATGCTGTGTCTTCACATCTTCATTCTTGATCAGTCTCTGGGCTTTTCTCTCTCTTTCTTCTTCTCAAGAACCTCCTGGCTCTATCAGACTCCCCCTCACAATTTGCTGGTATTCATTTGTTCTTCAGCAACTTTTGCTTTAGGATCAATGTCTGACTCAAATGTTGTATACAAGATCATTGCCTGGCTTTTATCTAATTCTCTTGATCAGATCTCTTGATTCCTTAAGTTCATCAGCATCAACAGCTAGCAAACTTTTTAGATTCATGATCAGAATTTGACTTTCATAAGCTTTGAATGAATTAACCTGGCTCACCTGCAACAATCTTAACCCAGAAATAAATTTTCTAAATTTAACAATTAAATGCACCAACACTCTGATATTAATCAGATAAATCTCTTTTCTATCATCAACCACTGATGAACCAAAAGTAGGTTTTAAAATACCAACTGTAGGAATTTAACAAACCTTTTTGACATTTTAAGATTCACTCCCCCTCACAACCAAGTCATCATGTTTAGCACTTGAAATTTTGACAATCAGCTTTCCAATATCAGTTGTCGAAAATCTTTTTGAATTTTTCAAAAATTTATGCTAAAACACACTAAAATCTTTTTGTAATTTTTGATTGTAAAGGAATGCAATAAAGAAATATTTACAAACAATATTTTTGTGAGTTTGTGCAAGAGGATCATATCAGTTTTTGAGACAGATCACTAACACCATTAAGCTTCATTTCATTTTAAGTTCTAAACAATTTACCTAGATTGTCAGTATGTTTGTCCGCTTAAATTCTCACACAAAGTTCAATTGATCCGAGATATGATGTTAATGTTTTAAGCTCTTGAACTTATTCGTGTGTCCCACTACTTGAATATACTCCCGTATCCAGATCCCATTATTCAGTCTTACAGGTGAGTATACCACAGATGATATCTGTCAGGGGAATAAATTATAGTACGAGCGCCGTGAGAGCTCAGGTCGATACTCCCGTATACGCAGAGAGATGACGGCTTCGACTTTTGGTGTGTCCCCTTTAGAGGATCTTTTGCATTACAACAGCAGCGACTATCAATTTTATTGTTTCATCAGCTTGCTGAGGGCGATGCTATGTTTCAAGCATTTGCAGAAAGTATTATCCGGGGACTAGGTCAGAAATTTCTTTCAGCAGAAGTCCCGGGATAATACCCCAGATATCACTGAGCATAAAAACCTAGTATCTCAGAATAAGGGACCTTTCAAACAAGATTTCAGGGGTTACCTATATATCCAAGTTTGTGTTAACCCACAGAACAAGCAAGTTTGATTTTAGGTTTATATCTCGTTACAATCTACTAAATGTGTAAAAACCTACTGACACATCATCAGTAAGATTGTTTATTACATTTTACTTTACATTTCTTTAGCATGTTGTGATAGTCCACTGATGTACTATCATTTCCTCTATATGCAACAAAAACTCATTTTTGAATTTTATCATGTTTTTGTCTTTTTCAAATTTTCAAATGTTTTTGGATTTTCTGAAAATTTTTACTCCCCCTAAAATGCAAACACATTTTAGGAAATTTGAAAATAAACTGTACAATAAAGTGACAATTGATATTGAATCGCATCAAATCGCCATTCACTCGGCATAAACAATCAGAACTCCCCCTATCATAAAACTATTTTCTCATTTAGATTTCAAAACACTTAAGTTTGTGTTAATCAAAATGATTTTTCCGGAAAATAAGTTTTGATGATATAATCATTTATAAATTCGGGGTGTGGTTCATCACATTATCTTTCAAAATACCAATTGAAAGTATGGTCCAATCAAGTTCAACTTAATGACCTTGATTAACCTTTTTCAAGTAAGCACCTACTATACCGCAAGTAAAAATTACCACATGTAGAAATACCACTTGTAGGAATATTACATCTACATCACCATTTTACCAATCAAAATGCCGATTCCTGCTTCGCACTTACCATCCTGGAAGCTCCGGCGTAGTCATACAACCTGTAAACATTCAAACACTATCAAAATCTTTCAACCAAAATCTTCAAACATTAGAAAGATGCCGATTCCTGATCCACGATATAAACTTGGGATCTCCGGCAAGTCCTAAGACTTTAAGGAAAGCAAACTTCCACCCAAGTCTTATTCGACTTGGTGGCTTCCAATTCCTGGGCAGTAGGGTTATAAGTTGCCTTTTTCGTTGCATAAAAATCTTTAACCCCCTTTACTTTCCCTTCAAGCATTTTCTTGAAAATTTTCTTAACATTACCATTGAATGTTTTTTCAATATCAAAATCTGAGATTTCAATTTTACCAACCATTTGTTGAATTTCTTTCACACTCATTGATTTAATATCAGCATCATTCAACAAATCATTAATCTCATTTTGTGACTCCTCTGATTTTGTGGAATCAGATTCATTGTCAGAACTATCAATCGATTTCTTAACAACCCATGTTTGGTTGTCTTTTGCCTTCTTTTTGTACAATCTTTTAGAATTTTCACCAACTTCATTCTTTGAATTTTCAACAGTTTTAAAATTTGTAGTTGGTGAATCATTCTTTTCAACCTTTTTTTCTTTAAGTTTTTCAGAGACTCCCTATTTTTTGTTGATTTTGTTTGGACAATTGTGAGCTATGTGTCCAACAACTTGGCATTGAAAACAAGTTCTTGTGTCTTTTGGAATGTCTCTTGAATGAAAAACTCCAGTTCCTGTTCTTTTTCTTTCAACAAAAAACTCCTGGTTTGTTTCTTTCCAGAAAGGTTTCTTCTGTTCATCTTCAACACTTCCACCTGAAACAAATTTTGTTTTTAGTTTAGAATTGTTTACCTTTCTGTAACTTTCTTGCTGAATAAAACCTAAACCTTTTCTTTTGTAATTACAATTTTGGTTTGTTTTCTTTTGAAAACCAGAACTAAAATTGTAATCCTTTTTCCCTTTTTTCTTGTTTAACCTTTGTTGAACTCTTGAAGTGTATTTTTTAGATTTTTCATTAAGATTTAAATTTTTAGTGTCAGAAATATTAATTTCTGTGATTTTGAAAACCTTTTTGATCTTGTCAAATCTAACACTATCCATTGGAAACTCTTCATCAGAGTATAATTTGTCAGAACCATTTAAAGTATATGCAACTTTAAATGTTTCATCATTCAAATTTGCTTTTGATAACAAAAATTCTTTACTATAAGACCGTTTTTCCGATGATTTGGAATTTGTGACCGACGAACTCGAACTTTTGACTGACGAACTTGAACACCCAGACTCAGACTTTGACTCAGACACCTCCTCAGTATCCAACACCTGATCGACCACCTTTTTGATTAACTCAGATTCATGATCAGTATCAGACGAGGTAAACGTGATATCAATGTTATCTGGTAAAACGTCAGTTGTCTCTGATTTTAACTTTATATTGACTGCTTTTTCGACTTGTTCCTCATTTGGTTTTCTGGGAGAATACCCTTCCCAGATAGGTGGCGGACATTTGTTGTATTTAACAGTCGATTTCTTACCAGTCTCATTCTTTTGCTTCTCATCCTGAAATGCTTCAAAACCTGCAATAGTAGGATAAACTCGATCAATAACATAATCAGAACAAGAATAACTCAGTAATAACCTTCTGATCCTTTCATTCTCGATTTTTTCTTTCTCCAACTCTTGCTTTAGACTAGCATTTTCTTCGATGTAATGATTAATTGCCTTTTGCTTTGTCATCAAAGTAGCATTCGTCATCGTTAAAGCCTTTTCTCTTTCAGAATTCGTTGTTTGAAGACCTGTCACTGTTCTGTTCAACACACTATACGATTCTTTCACATAGCTGATGTCTGATAATAACTTTTCTATCAGTTTTTCTCTATCAAACAAAATCACATCTTTTTCTTCACAATTTTTGCAAGCTTCCAAACACTTCTTGCAAGGCTTTTCAACTTCAACAATCTTTTCAATCTCGATTGTTTTTACCACTTCAATTACTTTTTCTTCCTCAGTTACTTTCTCAGCTTCAGTCACCTTTTCTTCAACAACTATTTTAACTTCTTCATTCGGTTGTTGTTCTTTAGCAGCTTGTTTCTCCTTCAGTTTCTCCATGCGATCTGCAAAATAAAAATGAAAACTTTCAGGAGAAAGATGTTTTTTAGCAATATTAATCTGTTTCTCTTCCTCATCATCACTGCTATTCTCCATCGATGTCTGATCAAACTCTACAGATTTTTCAGACTCAGCATCTGAAACACCAGTATCAGATGGTGTTTGATCAAAAACAACTTCTTTTTCTGAAGTATATTCATTTTGCACACTATCGTTTGTACTTAATGACTCATCATCAGCACTTTCTAAACTTTCTTCAGATGTACTCGATTGATCTTTCACTTTTTCACTAATTGATCTCATCCAAGTTGCAAATAAGTCTGGTTCTCTAACAATCTTTGCAATGAAGGCTTTGAAGTCACCCTTTTCATCAACAAACATATCCCAGTTGAAACCTTCAGGTAATTTCTCATCATCTTGATCAACTGTGCATGCTTTGTTGTCAGAAGATATATAGTTGTTCCAGTTGAAATCTACCAAACATCCTCTCTTTGAATCTTCAATCTTCCTGCCATGAGCTGTTTGTGAGTCTTGTAACTGACCAACTTGTTGATAAATGGCTTTCCGGTAGTAATCATCTTTACTAAATGGATTCTGAGCACCACTAACTTCTCTATTCTTGCACTCCCGTTTAAAATGACCTTTTTCCCTGCACCTGAAACAAGTAACTTTAGATTTATCAAAACCTAAAGTAGAAACACAAGCATCAAGAAAATCATTTCTTCCAGTAATTGTCTTGAACTTTTCAGCACGTCTAAGAACACTTGCAAGACACCATTTGATATCCATCAGTTCCATCTCTTCAGCGTCTATCTGATCGTAATCCTCTTTGGTAAGCATA
>JARYGA010037673.1:0-48790 GCA_030545235.1 Helianthus tuberosus
GATAGGGGTGCTGATGTGGCACTGGCTCAAACGTGGGAAGAACTTAGGGTACTCATGATGAAGGAATTATGTCCTCGTCACGAGATCAGGGCCTTGGAAAGGGAATTCGACGATCTTAAGCAAGACAGCGGTGAACATCGAGCATACACTGATCGATATGAGGAGCTGAGCCTGTTGTGTCCTACCATGGTTACGCCTTTGGATAAGGCGATCGAAAAATACATTGATGGTCTCCCTGACTCAGTTCAGGACATTGTTACTGGTAGTAACCCCACTACGGTTAGGCAGGCCATTGAGCTATCTACAACCTTGACTGAATCTCAGATCAGGAAACGTAAGCTTTTCCGAAAGGGTGACAAGAAACCGGTCGAGGAATCGAAACCAATCGAGGAATCAAAGACCATGGATGAACCGACTGGATCCCCTAAAAAGTCAAAGAAGCGAAAGGCTTCTCAGAACTTCGCCATGGTTACTCACAATGATCAAGCCGTCCCCAACCAACCAGCTCAACCCCCGTACTAGGAAGCCATACAATGGAACTTCACCCTTGTGCAACAAATGTAACCTTTATCATCATGCTATGGTGAAGTGCCGCGAATGCCAAATTTGTGGACGTAAAGGTCATACAGCAAAAGTTTGCGTAACAGCAGTTGCACCAAATCAAGCTAACAACAATCCTGCTCAAGCTCGCTTTCCACCAGGTTCTTGCTACAAGTGTGGCGAGATGGGTCATTTCCGAAGAAATTGCCCAAAGCTTGCTAATGCTAATCCAGCACGGAGATGAGCATCTGACCGACTAGAAGACAACACCTTTTAGAAATAATCATGTCTTATGTATTATTTTCTTTTGTTGTCAAGGTCCATGAAACAGTTGTTATCATTGTTAATAAATAAATTTTTTACATTGCAATGTATCTATGTGGTTGTATGCATAAACAACATATCCCTTACAATACCGACAATCAAGGAATCGTATTCCTTGAAAAGCAAACTACTCCCCAAAATATTACTATTTTATAATCTCTTGCGTTTTCCATGAAATTCCTAAGTACATGTTTCTTTCAAGGAAAACGAAGTACAAAACGCAAGTTACAACACTGGACGAATACCCAAAGTACTACTATAAATCCTTAATAGGGTACCTAAGGGTATTTCCGTAAATCCTAAAATTTTTTTGTGTTCCTTAATTCGAATATTACGTTTCTTAGGAAACAAAAATCGAATTTTGGGAGATCTTCATATCTTTTAAGATAAATCCCAGAGGACATTGAAGTCAATTGACTGGTTTCCATATCCATTTTCAATCGATAACAAGTTAATAACAAATTAAACAACTATGTGATTATGTGCTTATGTGTTTCCATTTATGTTTTTGATGTAATCCAAGTTTTTGTTATCCAAATTCTCATAGAATCTTCCATATCTTCGTATAAGGGATTCATAGTAGGATATCCAAAGGTACTATATTAAATCCTCAATGGGCTTTTACGTAATAGTAAAGACCCTTGGATTATATTGTACTATTCCAAAATTTGACCCTTTGAGTGGTCTAGTTAAACAGATTGATCCAAAAATATGGTTAGGAAAATCATGTGATGAGATAGCTGAAAGGACTCCTTGGTGGCCTAATTAAAAGGATCATTTGTCGATCTAATTAAAAGGACCTTATGGTAGTCTAGTCACACTCATCACAGGTTTGATTTTTCCTCCCCTTCACATTACAAAACAAATTGTGCGGACTGTGCAAGGAATTGCGTAATTATGGATGCATACATAATTATGGAATTCAGTGCACAGAAACCACAACAAGTTTGGTCGTGTGTCTAGAAATGACTCATTTCATTCATTTTCGTTTCTGAAGAGGTTGTGGAAAATGACTCATTTCGTTCATTTTCGTTTCTGAAGAAATTATGGAAAATGACTCATTTCGTTCATTTTCGTTTCTGAAGAGGTTGTGGAAAATGACTCATTTCGTTCATTTTCGTTTCTGAAGAGGTTGTGGAAAATGACTCATTTCGTTCATTTTCGTTTCTGAAGAACTTGTGGAAAATGACTCATTTCATTCATTTTCGTTTTTGAAGAGGTTGTGGAAAATGACTCATTTCGTTCATTTTCGTTTCTGAAGAATTTGTGGAAAATGACTCATTTCGTTCATTTTCGTTTCTGAAGAATTTGTGGAAAATGACTCATTTCGTTCATTTTCGTTTCTGAAGAGGTTGGGAAAATGACTCATTGACTCATTTCGTTCATTTTCGTTTCTGAAGAGGTTGTGGAAAATGACTCATTTCGTTCATTTTCGTTTCTGAAGAAATTGTGGAAAATGACTCATTTCGTTCATTTTCGTTTCTAAAGAGGTTGTGGAAAATGACTCATTTCGTTCATTTTCGTTTCTGAAGAGGTTGTGGAAAATGACTCATTTCGTTCATTTTCGTTTCTGAAGAGGTTGTGGAAAATGACTTATTTCGTTCATTTTCGTTTCTGAAGAGGTTGTGGAAAATGACTCATTCCGATCTTTTTCAATGCCTATTGAAAATAACTCCGTTCATTTTTCATTTCTGAAAAATGTCCGTTAAAGAGAAATAACAGGATTATTCCTTGCTTATCTTTGATTGTTACTTAACACTAATCCACAGATAGACTCCTACGAATTAATTTCGGGACGAAATTTCCTAAAGTAGGGGAGACTTTGACACCTGTGTCACTGCGACCATCAAACAAATACCAAACCAATAAAATATTGTATTTCATACTTTGGACTTGTATAAATATGTGTATCTTTTGCACATATCAAGTCTTGTTCGATTTCAAGCTCTAAATCGCTTTCTGGAAGGTTATACGCGCACTGATGCGTGAATATAACCAGTTTAATGCAACGAACACTCCGGAATAGTGAAATAGGCTTAACATACCTTGAATAACCTTTACATAACTTAGAAATAAGTTTTAAAGGCTTTGGTATGGCAAAATCAAGTTAAATCGCTTACAGGGACTAAAGTTGACAAACTGCGAAAGTATGCCAATCTGAACTGTAACAGACATTCCGGAACATGACCATAAGTTAAACATACCCTAAATATCCTTCACATAGCTTAGAAATAGGCTTTGAGGGGTTCGGTGTGCTAAAATAAACTTTTGGGTCATTCAGGGACTAAAAGTGTCAAAAAGTGCACAAGTTTGCACTTTCGCTCATAACTTACGTTCTGAATACATCTGGGCATCCAAAAATTTATGTAAGCACTAAAATATTTTATTTTAGTGTTTGGTATAAAAAAAAATCCATTCGTTGCGTCATTGGATCGTTTTTCGCGCTTATGCGCATTCCGTCGTAATTAAGCGAACATCGCGATCGTACGGCCAAACGAACCGACATCCTAGATATTTTTGAGCATTTTTTGAGTTCCCTATACTTTAACTTCATTTTAGAGCCTTGAAATGAGGTTAACGGGGTTCAAACGCATCGAAAATAGCTTAAACGGGCTGCAGGGACCATTTCTGCCATTTTTGAAACTTTGCTGATACTGGTGGGCAGTGGCGTAGCGCGAGCACCTTATGCCTTGGCAGTGGCGCTACGCGACTGCCTAACCTGGACAGAAACATTGTATTTGGTCCATTTTCACTTTCGCACATGGTTTTGGCAATACCGTGGGCTCAAATGGCTTTGTAAAACCACTATCTTGAGGTGTATGGCCAAGATCAAATCACGGTTAACGAGGAACGATCTTAATGGCTCTATGAATCCTATAAATACCCACCCCCATTTGCTTCAAAACCCACTAGAATCTTGATTTGAGAAGCTCTAAGTTGAAACCATTGTTTCATACCTGAGCTACTTGGATCGAGGTTAGCATTCGGGGACCCTTCGTAAGTATTCTTTCGTTCTTTTATTGCTTTTCGAGTCTGATAGTCAAACTTTGTTTGACTTTCTGCGTTAACCAGTTTATGGTCAATGCGAAGTTCGTTTGAAATTCGCAACGTGCGTGTAATCACGTTGGTTATAGTCCTTTGGGACTATGCCTACTGATTACCACGTTGTCTAGGGTCGTAGGGTAAGCGATCTAATAAATCGCTTATACCTTCGAACCCGACCCATTTGGTTGATCATTAGGATCCGACCAAACACATTAGGTGACCATAGTATATAGGGAATAACCTTCCGAGGTTATACCTTATGGTCGCTTCGTTAAGTAGTTGTATGATAGGTAGTTTATATGCCTTAGGTAAATTACCAGAATACCCTTTTTATGTGTAATTGGTAATTAAGCATATGTAACCTAAACTTTCATCACTTAACTGATTATGTAACATGTTTAGGTATATAACACTTGTCATAGGGCTAGTTAGACGTCTCGAGTGCGCTTTTGCGCGCACGACGCATTAAAGTAGCATAAGCTACCTTAATGGGTCGCGATGGGTCGAAAGCACTTAGGTTAGGTTTCATTTAGTATGTAGGCTTTGTTAAACCATATGACACGAGTCTCTATACTCGTTTGGTTTACGAACCCTCATTCTATCTAAATCCTCCGATTTAGGTCCGGTTTATTAACATAGTTACCTATATTAGGTGCCGTTTGACATCCGCGATCTCTAGCATTGTTTGGTTGTTACTCAAGGACTACTAAGCAATCTCAAGTGAGTACATAGACCCCTCTTTTACTGTTTTCTAAACATTTTGGGGTGGAACACATGTGCCTACTTGTTACTTTCATGCTTTCCTGCTTTCACATCATATACTTACTATGTTCGTTAGTACATTATAGTACATGATTTCATTACATTTTATGCTATGTGTGCCCATTGTGTGCATTACTTAGTACATCGTTTTACATTACATTTCATGCTACGTGTGCCCATTGTGTGCATTACTTAGTACATCGTTTTACATTACATTTCATGCTACGTGTGCCCATTGTGTGCATTACTTAGTACATCGTTTTACATTACATTTCACGCTATGTATGTTCACTTGATTACATACTTAGTGCATTGTTTTCACATGCTTACATTTTGGGTATAACAATACCGCATAAATGTTTGTATCAGTATAGCATGCATTTGTTACACAAAACATAACTTTGATTTAAATTGTGTTTTACTTCAATACCTTGTTGTTGTGCATTTTACATATGGTTTAGTTGATACATTTCACTTACCATACATGACATTTCTGGTTACACATTACATGATTTACATTTGACACATAAACATTATTGACATTGGTTACACATTACATGACTTACATCTTGACGTAAACATTTTGACATATTATTCAATACATTTGGCAATTGGTTTAAACATAAACATTCTACGTTGATTGGTTTGGTTTGAGTAAGTGATTTAAGTAACGAGGCGTGTGTAATATGATACAAGCATGGTGGATACGCCACTGGTCCTTCCTATATATAAGTGTTTGTATGGTATTACATGTCGTAACGTTATTTCAATCATTTCAATTTGAGACATATAACATTTTATACAAATAACATACTTTTCACAAGACATTGTTTTACAAACAACATATCTTATACAAACTCATTTTACATGGTTATCCATTTAACCATACATTATTCTCTTATTTATACATATCATCTGATCTTATCGATTTTCAAATGATTTACAAAACAAAGCAAATAACAAGGTTCATGACTAAACATTTTCTCAAACATAAGTCATGAATCCTATTTTCACAAAACCTATGTATCTCACAGGCTTTTTTATGCTGACGTAACTATTTTCACATGTGTTTTTCAGGAGATGATGCATAGGACTTATCAAGACATACTTAGGCGGACCTGTGCCTTAGTGACTTAAAACGAGACAAGAACTAGTTAAATTTTGTTATGTACTCTTTATTTCTTGTTTAAAGACAATGTAACTCGCCTATTTGATGAATAAAACGAAACTTAAATTTCCATGGTTGTGAAACATTAATTCTGTTACAACACTCCCCGATGTTTCCGCCACATTTTGTATGTTCAACGTGGTCGGGGTGTGACACTGCAGGTGTTCAATTCCCTCTTGAACTTATAGCAATCAGAGAAGAAATCAAGTCTTTTTATTATGAGGATGACCCTGCTAAAAGGAGTTTGCCATCTGTTGAAGGATATCCCATGCATAACAATATTGAAGAATATTTGAAAATCAAGGCTCAGCATGCAGAGGATATCTCAAAAAGAAATACACAAGGGAAATCTGATAGAGAAATTCAGCAGAACTATCAATACTTGCTCACACAAGTCAGATCTTTAGAGCAGTTTGCAAAAAATGTTTGTCAGCAAATCTCAGAGAGAGCAGATGAAACTCTGAGAAAAGACTACATGGAAAGCATCATGGCAACCAAGAAGTACAAGGGAGAAAAGCATATGTACAAGGAGTGGACCATTCTTGAGCTTCAAAAAGAAGTTGCCAGGATTCAAGAAATGATAAATAAGAAGGTCAAACACACTCCTCCAGATTGGGCAAAATACAAAAAGAATGTACTTGATAAAAAGGTAGATGTCACACCCCTTTCTGCGGCGGAAGCACGAGGTGTGATCATGAAAGGTTCTCATTGCATACGAAGAGTAAACATGCTACATGCTCGTAAAATAACATCAAATACCATAATTTGAAAACATAAGTTTAGCATTTATATCGCTAGACAGCATAAAACATTGTCTTAAAAGTTTACAACTTTATTTAAAGTTAAACACAAGCGACATCCACGAGCATAAGCGAGACCGCGCGCACATCCATCCTAGTTACCTGAAATACATGTGAGTTTTGGAAAAACGTCAACATAATGTTGGTGTGAATTCATGCAGTTTTGTATTTCACGTTTGTATACTTTGTATGAAAACATAGTTTGTGAATAAATCAAGTTTTCATATATAAATCCAGTTTCATGTGTACACCACGTACTCATGTATAATTCAAATTCTTCTTGAGTACCCCACGTACTTCAAGTATAATTCAAGCTTTTCTTGAGTACCCCACGTGCTCAAGTATTCATCAAGTTTTAGTATGGTATGAATTTTATGTAAATAAAGTATTCCTGTAAGTATCAGGATTGTTAATGGGTTGCAAAGCCATTAACATGTGACACGACATAGGAAGTCACCAAACCTTAGGCATTTAATTGGTATATTCTGAGACACAAAAGCACTACTCGATTCTCGCCCTCACCGAGAGTGTGGCTACCCGGCACCCGTTAGATCTAAACTTTTGTTCTGCGGTCTAGGTATATTGTTGATTAATGGTGCTTCTGTACCCTATTCGTGACACGATTTCTCGCATCATTTCTCATAACGCCTCATACTTGGTTCTCGTTCTCACCAAGTGCGATTCTCATATTCTTATCTTTCGTCACACTTGGTTCTCGTTCTCACCAAGTGTACTTCTTGTATTCTTATATTTCATCACACTTGGTTCTCGTTCTCACCAAGTGTACTTCTTGTTATCGTACCATTTGTAAATATAGTAATATTTATACATGTATTTCACCCCCGAAGTTATAAAACTGAAAACAGTTAAAAGAAAAGGGGGAGCATGAACTCACAACTTTGCGTTCCTTGCGTCGTAAACTTCACCGGATTTGCTTTAATTAACGTCGTGACCTATACGCGTTTTCTTAACGTTAGTCACTAGACTTGTGTCGCACAAGTACAGTCACTCTCTTTTGTATTTGTATTGTTGTGTTAAAAATATTTTATATTTTTAACTAAGTATTTCACATATATTATTTTCTCAAAAATTAATATAAGTATCTTGTGTTTTTGCACTTTGCACCCGAATTACGTATCTTGTATGTTGTATGTGTATTTTTGTGTTTATACTTCTCATGAGTATTTCCAAGACATATTATTTTTACTAAAAAAATAATATACACCTAGTTCACAAAATAATCACATAATCACACAAGCGATAAATATATATCCTAAATATATATTTAACAAGTTTGTTTGCCAAAAATCCACCTCCGAATACTTGGTCGTTTTATAACAAAAATCATGGCGAAGTTTGCTTGGAAAACAAGTCCAAAAATACATTCATAACACTTGTTTCAAAAATATTTCTAAGTGTTGTTTTCTGGAAAAATTTCGCCAGAGTTTCCTCTGTAACTGGAGGTGGCCACGCTTACAAGCGTATCATTTTCTTTTAACAACTCAATCAATCAATTTTCAGTCATCAATATATAATTTTCCAATATCAAACTAGTCAAAATAAGTATGACTCGCAAACACATGAACTTGCAAGTTGTGTAAAAATGTGTAGTAATCTTTCCATCATTTTTTTTTTGTAGTCCTCGTCCTCTTTAAAAATAACTTTTGTTTCTTGAAAACATTATTTTTAAAGAATATGTATTTTTACAACTTCTAGTCGGTATTTACGAAAATTATTTCTTTGTTAAAACTTTTGTTACACAAGTGTCCACACACTCGTTTGTTCACAAAAAACACCTCTAGTTTATGAAAGATCCGACTTAAAATAAGACTTGTATATATTTTACTTGGTCCTTCGAAAAGACCACTTGTAGATCTTTAGATCTACTAGTTTAGAACTCCATTTTATAAGAAAAACCGTTTTTACACAAGTTCATGTTTATAAGTAGTAGAGTTCATCATCTTACCATTTTTACACTTAACCTATCACTAGTTCATGTTTCATGAACATGACCTAGCCCGGTTAGATGACGATCCGTTCTACTACTAGCATCAAACAACACAAGATAATTATAACAAAACAAGTTTAACAAGTTTTACACCATTACATTTCTTTTATCCAACAGTTCATCATTTTTATAAGACTTTTAATTTTGTTCTCTAGTGTTCATAATTTTTACCCGTTAAATCTCTTATTAACCACTTTAAATAAGATCAATAGGGTGTTTAGAGTCACTTACTACTAGCTCGTGGCTAGGGAAGAAACTAGATGAAAAATGGGTGGTTAATAGCGTTGTGGTGAGATCCTTGGCAATCCGTAGGCACCGGGTCTCCTTAAATGAACTCTAATACACTAGTAAGTATGTAATATTGTAAGATCAAAGTTGGAAAGTGAGTGGATATTGATGGTTGTGTTCGGCCGAAGATATCAAAGAGGGAAAGAGAATGAATTTTTTTTTTTGCTATGTGTTGGTGAATGCCTTGCTCTTACCCCCCTAAACTTTCTTATAAATCACCACTAAATAAAACCCTTTGGGCAACATGCACCCTAGATATGGGACAAGGTAAATAAAAAAAATATCAAAGTGGGTGGATGGTGTCCCCTATGGGGAACCGTTTGGTTGTAATGGGGGGGGGGTAGGTAATTAGTTGGGATTTAATTAGATAGTTAGGTGATAATTTGTTAGTTAGGTATCTAAATTTAATTATTAGTGTGTAATGTTTTGTAACGGGTGTTAGGGTATTCGGGGACCCTAACTAGCTCAGAAAAGAAAAACAATGTCAATGACAAATTTTTTTTTTTTGTGCTCCTGATAAAGTCCGGTTGTTCGGTTAGACACTGGTTCGTTAAAGTGCTAAATTACACTTTTTAGTGTCTTTTAAGTATCTTTCTTGTACCCTTTCAATTCCCAACACTTAGGGAAATATTCTGGATAATAAAACGACATTTCTGCATAATATTCATATGTTTAAATGCTGATTTATTGCTGAATTATATAAATTCTGCACTTAAAGTGCGTTTCGGGTGCTTTTTAGTGCTTATTTTTGCTTTCGTATTGCATATATATTAAACCCTTGTATGTACTCTTGGGTTTTAATGCATTCTTGTTGTCGGACCTACACCTAGGCTCCAATTTTATTGTCTGACTGCTTTCTGCAGTTCTGTTGACACATTGTGTCCTACGGTGAGTTTACTAATATTTCTGACGCAACGCTCTCGTTTATGCATAAAGCAATATTTTGTAGTATACAACGTGCATGAATTCACTTGTTTAGTATGTGTTCAGTCATTGCTGACAATTAAACACATAATTGCAGTCATTAAATAATGATTAAAGTGTACGAAAATTACCGGTTTTGTGCCAGTTGTCACAGTAGAGCTGAGGAGAATGAAAGAGGAATTAGCTGCTACTGATTATGGGTCCTTGAATCAAGTGTTGAGATGGAAAGAAGAAAAAGTCAGGGCTACTTACAAAAGTTTGGAGAAATTAGGAAAGACAGATCCTAATGCTCCACAAAAGCCTGGCTATCCTGAAGCAGAGGTTTCAAAAAGACCACCAAAGCTGCAGATCAGGAGAGCCACTGCTCTAACTGGTGCAGCCATCTTTAAAAGAAGGCCACAAAAACAGTTGGATACTGAAACAGTGGCAGAATTAATGGCAGGAGATGAGCTTGTAAAGGAAGGTATTAAAAAGATGATAGCTGAAACTCTTGGCCTGAATCAACCTGCAAGCACTGCTCAAACAGTCATGAATAGTCCAGCATCACCAAACACCTCTTCTAATAAAAATCTCCCAAGAAACCCACTAGACTCAAAAGTACTAAAGTGGAAAACTGACAAACAGACCCATGTACTGACAGTGTTCAAGTCTAGTGGAGAAGTGAAGAAAATAATAAGGGAACAAGCACTTGGCCTAAGTCTTGAAGATTTGTAGGATCTCCTTGATCTTCCACTGTGCAGGGATGATGATGACACAGATGCCTTAGCCTTTGAGTTACAACTCAAAGGGCAAATAAGGGAACTGTTGATGAGGCAATAAAGATCTACCAATAATGAAGAGTTTTGGCATTATCTGTTCCAGGGGGAGGTTGTTGGGATTGAACCCTATCTGAGGAATAGATAATCAAAGTCAAAACTGGATCAGAGCAGTGGATCCAGAATAAGCAGATGTTATGTATACAAGTCTCTCCCCTTGAAAGTGGTTTCAACATCTGCTGACCTCCAAACTACTGATCTTACTTACTGCTGGCTTACATCTACTGTCCAAGTCAAAGACTGATGGAAGACTAAAGCACTGCTGATTCAATCTACTGCTATGGGTCAAGCTCTGCTGATCATGACAAGTACTGCTGGGTTCACATCAGTGGAAGGATGCAGCAGTAGTTTAGTTTATGTTATTAAATGTAATGTACAACAGTAGTTAGCATAGCAGAGGTTGTATAGATCAGTTGTTAGAGTTTGTTAGGAGGTTAGATGTCACTTTCATGGTGACGTCAGCTTAGATGCTTCAGTGGTTTGCTCGTGCCTATAAATAGAAAAGTGCTCTGTATTGTTCTATTAGCTTTTCACCATCTTTCTCCTGCACAAACAAATCACTGTGAGCTCAGGCTGAGGGGGAGTTTGTTACATACTTGCAATTGTAATTGAATCTTGTAATAATTCAAGCATTCGGTTCAATGTTAAACTTGTATGTTAAAAGCAATTCTCTCGTTTGATTGTGTGCAAAGTTTGTTTCCATTTTAATTCTGATGCACTACTCATTCATCTTCACCTTAATTCAAACGTAAAACACAACCAAAACCAAACTCAGATCCTAACAGTCTTCCCTACTTTAGGAAATTTTGTCACGAAATTTTTAGAGGAAACTTGTGATAATAGATGTGGATATTTCGCCTTCATTTGATCTTCACGTTCACAAGTGAATTCTTGACTTCACGTTCCATGATTTCCACAGGTTTTTCAACAAAATGCTTCGTGTCATCAACACGAATTTCATCAAGTGGTGTGTGGAGGTTCTCATCAGCTAAACACTTTTTGATATTGGACACGTGGAAGGTTGGATGAACGTTTCCAAGTTCAGGAGGTAACTCTAGTCTGTAAGCCACCTTTCTGATTCTTTCGACGATCTTGAATGGTCCAACATATCTAGGTGCAAGTTTTCCTTTCTTTCCAAATCTAATCACACCTTTCCAAGGTGAAACCTTGAGTAGAACGCGATCACCGACTTGAAATTCTAAGGGCTTGCGTCGTCTATCCGCGTAACTCTTTTGACGGCTTCTAGCTGTCTGAAGGTTATCGCGAACTTTCTTAACCTTATCTGTAGTCTCTAGAATGAGCTCAGTAAGCTGAGCTTCACCGATCTCATTCCAGCAGACCGGTGAATGAGATTTTTGACCATATAAAGGCTCGAAAGGAGCCATATTGATGTTGGAGTGATAACTATTGTTGTAGGAGAATTCAATCAACGGAAGATATGAATCCAAACTACCACCAAAATCGATCACACAAGCTCTAAGCATATCCTCCAGTGTTTGGATTGTTCTTTCAGATTGATCATCTGATTGCGGATGATAAGCTATGTTCAAATTAAGTTGGGTTCCCATAGCAGATTGCATGGTTCTCCAAAAGTGAGAAGAAAATCGAGCATCTCTGTCAGATATAATGTTCAAAGGAACACCATGTCGGGATACAATCTCATCCATATAGATTTTGGCAAGTTTGTCAGCAGATAGATCCTCACGAATTGGCAAGAAATGCGCTGACTTTGTAAGACGATGAACAACTACCCAAATGGCATCATGACCTTTCTTAGTGCGTGGCAACTCGGTAATGAGATCCATAGCAATGTTTTCCCATTTCCAAACCGGTATCTTTGGATGCTCCAATAATCCAGAGGGATGTTGATGTTCAGCCTTAACCTTTAAACAAGTAAGGCATTTGGATAAGTATAAGGAAATGTCTTTCTTCATACCGGGCCACCAATACTGGGTTCGAAGATCCTTATACATTTTATCTGCACCAGGATGAATAGAATATCGAGACTTATGAGCTTCATTCATTAGCAAGGTGCGAAGATTGTCTTGACTTGGGACCCACAAACGGTCCATGAAATAATAAGATCCATTGTCCTCCAGTTCAAGATCAGGCTTGATATGATATGGTAATTCCTTACCCAACAAGTCTTGTGTAACACAGGTATGTTGAGCCTGAGAAATGCGGGTTTGAATATCAGATCGAACCTGAACACAGTGAAGCTTGGCTCATTCTTTACGACTCAATGCTTCAGCCACAACATTCGCCTTACTAGGACGGTAGAAAATTTTTCAATCGTAGTCGTTTAGAAGTTCTACCCAACATCGTTGCCTCATATTAAGTTCTTTCTGATTGAAAATATTTTGAAGACTTTTGTAGTCAGTGAAAACCACACATTTTTGTGACATCTGTGCCTCTACGACCTTCATACAAATACAAAATCAATGAAATCTTGTGTTTCATACTTGGGATTTGTATAAATACGTGTATCATTTGCACCTATTAATTCTTGTTCAATTTCGAGCTTTAAATCTCTTTCTAGAAAGTTACACGCGAACTGATGTGTAAACGTAATCAGTTTAACGAAACAAACACTCCAGAATAGTGACATAGGCTTAACATACCTTAAATAACCTTTACATAACTTAGAAATAACTTTTGGAGGGTTTGGTGTGTCGAAAACAAGTTTATTTGACCGAAGGGACTATTTGCATCAAACTGCGAACCTATGCCAATTTGTATAGTAATGAACATTCCGGAACTTGATCATAAGCTAAACATACCCTAAATATCCTTTACATAGCTTAGAAATAGGCTTTGAGGGGTTCGGTATGCGAAAATAAACTTATTTGATCAATAGGGACTAAAATCGTCAAAAAGTGCATAAGTTTGCATTTACGCGCATATCTCGCGTTCTGAGGATATCCGGACATCCAAAAAATTTTGTAAACATTAAAATATTTTATTTTAGTGATTGGAATGCAAAAATACCATTCGTCGCGTAGTTTGGATCGTTTTCGCGTCCGTTCGAGTTTCCGTCGTAATTAACCGAATAACACAACCGTACGACCAAACAAACCGACATCCGAGATATTTTCAAGCATTTTTCAAGTCCCCTATGCTTTAACATCCTTGTAGAGCCTTAAAAATGGGTTAACGGGGTTTAAACGCATCGAAAATGGCTTAAACGTGCTGCAGGGACCATTCTTGCCAAGTTTCGAAAGTTTCTGGTTCAGGTAGGCCGTGGCGTCGTGCCACAGCAAAGGGGGGGGGGGTACCCGTGGCAACACGCGACGGCCCTATTTTGACAAAAAGTCTGTTTTTAGCAAACAGCTTGAACTTCAGGGTCTTTTATGCAAATTTTCAATACTATGGACTTGTTTTAGAGCATCCCATGGTATTACAAACCATTTTCCACAAGTGTAGGGTCAAGATTGAACCTCCTATCACATGGAATGATCTCCTTGATCCGAACTTACTATAAATAGAAGTGGGTTTCTCATTCATTCCTCACATTTGATTCAAAATCTGCTCTAAGTTGAAGTCTATGCTTCATACCTGTGTATTTTGGATCAATTCTTCCTTGCTTGGACCTTTTGTAAGCTTTTTCATTCGCGGTTTGTTGTTTTAATACGGTAGGGGTGTGACAGAAAAGTTGGTATCAGAGTTCATGGTTATAGGGAATTAGGTTATTAGTAATGCTTTGACCTAGACTATAACCTTCCTAGGACCCTAACACAAGTTACCTTGTGTTTAGTCTTAAAACAATACTATTGCCTATCTTTAGCTAACAACCACAACAAGAACACGAATTACAAATCCGACTTGAAAACTAATCATCTCTTCTTAGATGATTTATTATAAGGTTTTGAACCTTCAAAGTTTTCAAAATCTCGTCAAGGTTTGGGTCTTATTAATGTGAACACGTGCAATCTGGAAGGGTGGGTGCCTGTATCCTGAGTTTTCTGTCTAAGGCTAGAGTGTTTGTACAAATCCACATAATCGGACCAGTCACTCTTACCTGGGAACTCTTGGGGTGAGTGTCCACTTATAGGCTAAAGCATGTCTTCGCGATACATTATAAGGACCTATTTACTTTGTTCAGCCTTTGTGCGTCGTTTGATTGTTCGAGGTAACAAACGAATGATCGCCTTCCTTATGTTTCGTTGATATCTTCAATATCTCTTTTGTCAATTCAAATGTCAATCTCACTCGTTTCTCATATTTTCTTGTTTCTTTTTAGAAAATGCCTCCTAGACGTGATCAAACTGTGAATGCTGCCCTCGCAGCCACAATCGTTCAGCAGATGGCTGTTGTGCTTCCGAACCTCATTACCCAGATAAACCAGGCTTATAACAATAACAATGCTCCGTGTAACTTTAAAATGTTCAATTCAGCTAAGCCATCGAAATTTTCTGGGTCTCAAGGAGCAACTGCGCTCCTACAATGGTTTGAGAGTCTGGAAAGCACATTCAGACATGTTCAGTGTCCAAATGAGCGAAAGGTTGAATTCACATCTAGTGTTTTTGAGAAACGAGCCTTAACATATGGAATGGCGTGATGAGGGATAGGGGTGCCGATGTGGCACTAGCTCAAACCTGGGAAGAGCTTCGAGCTCTAATGATGAAGGAATTATGTCCTCATCATGAAATCAGGGCATTAGAAAGGGAATTCGACGATCTTAAGAAAGATAGCGGTGAGCTTCGAGCCTACACGGACTGATATGAGGAACTAAGTCTGTTATGCCCAACCATGGTTACGCCTTTGGATAATGCAATTGAAAAGTACATTGATGGCCTCCCTGACTCAGTGCAAGACATTGTTACTGGTAGCAACCCTACTACAGTTAGACAGGCCATTGAGCTATCCGCTACCCTGAATGAATCTCAGATCAGGAAAGGTAAACTTTTCCTAAAAGGAGACAAGAAGCCAACCGATGAAACGAAACCAAAGGGTAAGCAGACTGAATCCTCCAAGAAGTCTAAGAAGCGAAAGGCTTCTCAGAACTTCGCCGTGGTTGCTCAAAAAGACCAAGCCGTCCCTAACCAACCAGCTCAACCCCCTGCTAAGAAGCCATACAATGGGACTGCACCCTTATGCAACCAATGTAACCTTCATCATCATGCTAGTGTGAAATGCCGCAAATGCCTAAATTGTGGACTTGCTGGTCATACAGCTAGGGTTTGCCGAGCTGCAGCTGCACTAAATCAAGCTGACAAAAATCCTGCTCAAGCTCGTTTTCCACCAGGTTCTTGCTACAACTGTGGTGAGATGGGCCATTTCCGAAACAATTGCCCAAAGCTTGCTAATCCAAATCCAGCACGTGGATGAGCATTCGACTGACTGGAAGATGACGCTGTTTTGAAACAATCGAACCTTTTGTATTATTTTCTTTTGTTATCAAAGTCTATGAAACAGTTATTTTGGTTTATATATAAATCTTTTATTTACATTACGATGTACAAATATGGTTACATGTATGAACGACATATCCCCTACGATACCGACACCAAGGAACCGTGTTCCTTGCAAAACAGACTACTCTCGAAATTCTTCCATTTCGTGATCGCTTGCGATCTCCATGAAAATCCTAAGTACTCGTTTCTTCTAAGAAACGAAGTACAAGGTGCAAGTTACAACCCTGAACGAATACCTAAAGTACCACTTTAAATCCTTAATTGGATACCCAAGGGTACTTCCGTAAGCCCTTGATTGGTCTTACATATCATATTTTCCCGACTTCACGATATTTTACACATGATATGATTTCAAAGGATTATGCATGTTTTCAAAAACCTCATACATGTTTTCAAAATCAACTCACATGGTTCTAAAACATTTCGTAAAAATGTTTACCTAATATGCTTAGTACATGATTTCAAAAACATTACAAAAAGGTTAAAAAAACATATTTTTAACGATTTCAAGCATAGCTTTCAAAAACATTTTTGCTCATATGTTGTCCTAACATACGTATTACGCGATTTTCAAGAACACCCTGCTTCGTATGCTGACTAAGCATGCTTAGCACAACGATTTCAAGGATCCAAATTGCTTCATATGTGGTCTTAGCATATCTAGTACAAGGTTCCTAATCATTTCCTGCTACAAATTCCAAACCCTTATAGGATCTTCTTCATAGTTAGATCCTTATGGATGTTTAAAGCGCAAAACCAAAGTCCTTAATTGGATTCTTTATGTGCTTAAATGCGATTGTTACGATTCTTTGAGAACGAAATCGAATCCTTATAAGATCATCCTATCTTTATAAGATAAAATTCTTGAGGATGTTTAAAGTGCTAGTTGAAGTCAATTAACTGGATCCCTGATACACTTTAAATGCACATGTACAAATCAACGACAAGTTAATAACAATTTAATAACAAGCTAATAACGAATTGATAACAAAGTGAACAATTGTGTGACAATTACGTGCTTACGTGTTTATGTGTTGACCTAATCAAAGTTATCACAAGGTTGTTCGACCAAATCTTTCCCCTACACATTATAAACTATGCGGACTATGCAAGGAATTACGTAATTATGGATGCATACATAATTATGAAATTCAGTGCACAGAAACCACAGAAAGTTTTGTCATGGATCAATCTAATCAAGAAACAAAAGTTAACTATATTCATTTCCATTTCTGATGAAGTACCTGCTGAGGAAAAATGAACTAGCTATTCATTTTTTGCTTCTGAAAGAAATATCCGCTCGGGGAAATGAATAATCTATTCATGAACCGTGTTCATTTTCATTTCTGATGAAGTACCCCCTGAGGAAAATGAATTATCCATTCATTTTCGCTTCTGAAAAATATCCACTGAGGAAAATGAACAAATTCATTTTCATTTATGATAAAGTACCCCCTAAGGAAAGTAAACCATCCATTCATTTTCGCTTTTGACGAAATACCCACTGAGGAAAATGAATAAATTCATTCCATTTCTGACGAAGTACCCACTGAGGAAAATGAATTGATCATTCATTTTCACTTCTAAAGAAATACCCACTGAGGGAATGAATAATCAACATAATCAGTTTAATGCAACAAACACTCTGGAACAGTGACATAGGCTTAACATACCTTAAATAATCTTTACATATCTTACAAAATAAGTTTTGGAGGGTTTGGTGTGTCGAAAACAAGTTTATTCGACCGAAGGGACTATTTGCGTCAAACTGGGAAACTATGCCGATTTGTATAGTAATGAACATTCCAAAACTTGATCATAAGCTAAACATACTGTCACACCCCCAAAATCCACACGCGGAGTACCACCGCTTGGAGGCGTGACATGACCAGGATCAAGCCACCAATCATATTGAACATAAGTATATAGTAAAAGTCATTCATCAATACGATAGGTGTTTTCAAACCTAACATAAAACATGTGTGTAGCGGAAGCAATAATGTAAGACCCAACATAAGTTAAAGTACAAAATGTCATAATGTTTAACAACACATTCACGATCCATGTCCACAACGACCGTGCCTCCCGTGCAAGCTCCAAAAGTACCTAAAGTCCTGCAAGGCATGTAACAGAGAGTCAACAACTAGTTGAGCGAGTTCACAGTTGGTTATTTAGTTATAATGTTCGTTTCGTAAAATCAGTTGTTCGTTTTGTAAACCATGTTTCGTATGTAATAGCATCGCGGCCCTCTAGGCATGTTTGCGAAGTTTAGTGGGGGTCTCCCATGTTTTCTAGACTAGTTATATTTGTATCGCGGCCCTCCAGGCATGTTTGCGAAGATTAAAGTATAGTTCGCGGCCATTCCAGGCATGTTTGCGAAGATTGTTCTAGTATAGTTCGCGGCCATTCATTCCAGGCATGTTTGCGAAGATTGTTCTGGTATAGTTCGCGGCCATTCCAGGCATGTTTGCGAAGATTAGTGGGGGCTTCCCATGTGTAGACTAGTCGTATTTGTACGTGCCCTTCTTGATCCAAGGACCATAGCGAGGGTGAGTGTACGTAGGTTTTACGTACGTTAAGGTTGTTGTCCTACCCAAGGAGGACGAACGTACGTATTCTACCCAAGGAGAATACGCAGGATTAATATTGGCATCCTACCCATGGAGGATGGCGGTACATATCCTACCCAAGGAGGATATGTAGGTTCCATTTTAGTTTCTTAACCCATTCCCAAACCACCGGGAATCCCATGCCTTAGAAAGAGTGTGAACTCACCTTGTTTTGCTCGGTATGCTAAAGTATGTGCTCAAAGTAAGTCAATCACGTCCTAAAGTGCGCACGTGTACATAATCAGTTTACATTCACGAAGTTGGCACGTAAGTATAATCATAGTGGACAACGCATAAATAATCACCAAGTAGCACATTGCACGCATTCATGATCATACAAGTCAGGCATAACATCTAACAGCAGTTAGTGAACTCAGTTAAGTTTTAACAGAAACAGTTACTGTGCAAATTACCCAAGTCGGCGAAACACCCTCTGTTTCGCCGTGAGCCCCTTCGACGAATCACTTGATTCGTCGTGATATCCCTCGGCGAAACACAAATTGGCGAAACACATTCTGTTTCGCCGTGGTCTCCTTTGGCGAAACAAAGTTCTGTCTCGTCGACTGCCCTTGGCGAAACACTTTCTGTTTCGCCAAGAGATCTATTTCGTCAGCCTGTTACAGGGTGATGTCAGTTTCGTCAAAATCACAGAAACCCTAAATGTCGTCGACATCAAGAAGCAATCATGCGGACATCATTAACATAGATATCATCATGGAATCAATCAATCATAATAGGCCAAGCATTAACCTTAACAAGCTATTCAGACAACGAGTATAACACGAGCACAATCCATCATATTACTAGGTGTTCATACGATTAATACTAGTTCCGATTCGTGGGTTCAAGGGATCATCATACAATCAGATCTGTCATACAAAACGTAACTAACCATAGATTCTGTTTACCCAATCATAAATCATTCATGAACATAACACTATCTATCATTGATTCTAATGAACTTGAACTAAAAACAGTTTACAACAATGAAATCAAACAATCATGCAGGGATTTAATCACTAACCACAATGAACGGAACAGTAATTAAGTCGATTCGGGGTTCCGGGGCACACGATCGCCGTCAATCAGAGAAGATGGAGCTCTAGGGTTTTTGTTTTAGCC
The DNA here is from genome assembly GCA_030545235.1 of Helianthus tuberosus. NCBI lineage: Eukaryota > Viridiplantae > Streptophyta > Magnoliopsida > Asterales > Asteraceae > Helianthus > Helianthus tuberosus. Next base: position 19,820 of record JARYGA010037673.1, read on the forward strand.
AAAGATGTGAAACAGGAAGTCGGTTCACGTTAATATGAACGAATTACCGTTCTGGGCCCTTAATGGGCTTGGCGAAACTGGGCTTGGCGAAACAGACTTCTGTTTCGTCGAGATGCTTATGGCGAAACAGTCTGTTTCGTCGGGTCCTGTCTGTTTCGTCGAGTCCTTTTATGTGTTAACAGTTTAAGTTTTCAACAGGTTTCATGTTATACAGTCAAACACAAAATCATGCAACCACAATGTGTTCATTAAAAAAAAATAACGTGTACAGTTACAAGTTAAACAAGTCAAACAACTACACAGTCAAAGTCAACGTGCACTTAATGCGAAAGTGAAAGTCGGAAACTCGAGTTGTCACATTATCCCCAACTTGGAAGAAATTTCGTCCCGAAATTTAGCATGCGGTTACTGAGGAAGCTAAGTAAGTTGTATCGTTTACTGGTTTTCCTGGGGTGTCACATCATCCCCCCGTTGAGTTGGAATTTCATCCCGAAATTCGGTAGTAGCTTCAGCCTCAGTAGTAGTTGCACGGTTTCCGAATAACTGGGGATACTTGAGTTTCATATGATCTTCTCGTTCCCAGGTGAACTCTGGGCCACGACGGGAGTTCCAACGAACTCGAACAAGAGGTATTCTAGTGTTATAGAGGACCTTAACATCCCGGTCCGTGATTTCAACAGGTTCCTCGACAAATCGTAACTGTTCATCAATAGTGAGCTCTTTCAGAGGAACTGTGTGGGTCTTATCTGACAGACACTTCTTCAGATTCGACACGTGAAAGACGTTGTGAACTGCACTGAGTTCAGCTGGTAGGTTCAATCTGTAGGCCACCCTGCCTATCTTCTCAATAACTTCGAAAGGTCCGACGTATCGTGGATTAAGTTTGCCGCGTTTGCCAAAACGAACCACACCCTTCCAGGGCGAAACTTTGAGTAGCGCTCGATCCCCAACCTGGAATTCGAGTAGTTTTCTATCTTTATCGGCGTATGCTTTTTTTTTTTTTTTTTTTTTTTGACGGTCACGAGCTGCCGCCATGCGTTGTCGTATTTGTGCAATCTTTTCTGTAGTATCGACTACCATCTCTGGACCTGTGATTTGACTATATCCCACCTCTGCCCAACAGAAAGGTGACCGGCATTTACGCCCGTACAATGCCTCAAATGGAGCAGCTTTAATGCTGGTGTGGTAGCTGTTATTGTATGAAAATTCCACGAGTGGCAGATGTTTCTCCCAACCATTGCCAAGGTCAATTACGCACGCCCGAAGCATGTCTTCTAGAGTTTGAATAGTGCGCTCAGACTGCCCATCTGTCTGAGGGTGATAAGCTGTGCTCATGTCTAAACAAGAGCCAAAAGATTTATGCATTGCTTGCCACAGTTCTGAAGTAAAACGTGCGTCGCGATCAGAGATGATAGATGTGGGCACCCCGTGCCTCGAGACAACTTCTTTAAGGTATACGTCTGCTAGAGTGGAGAACTTATCCGTTTCCTTGATAGCCAAGAAGTGAGCAGACTTTGTGAGTCGATCCACGATCACCCAAATAGTATCATTTCCGCGCTGAGATCTAGGCAGGCCAGTAACAAAATCCATGGAAATTTGCTACCATTTCCATTGTGGTATCTCAGGTTGCTGGAGTGGACCTGATGGTTTCTGATATTCTGCTTTGACTCTCGCACAAGTCAAACACTTGCTAACGTAAGTTGCTATGTGGGCCTTCATGCTAGGCCACCAATATGTAGTTCTGAGGTCATGGTACATCTTATCCGAACCTGGATGTACCGAGTAGCGAGACTTATGAGCTTCATCCCTTACAAGCTCGCGTAAGTTACCATAGTGTGGGACCCAAATGCGTCCTGTGACGTAGGAAGCACCATCTTCCTTCTGTTCTAAGCGTTGCCTTGAGCCGCATAGGGCTTCAGCCCTGACGTTGTCTGGTTTCAATGCTTCTACCTGAGCATTTCGTATCTGGGAAGGAAGACTAGACTGTATAGTGAGTTGTAAAGCTCGCACGCGCTTAGGCGCGGTGTCCTTTCGACTGAGGGCGTCAGCCACAACATTGGCTTTGCCTGGATGGTACTTTATAGCACATTCGTAGTCGTTCAGTAATTCGACCCATCGTCGTTGTCGCATATTCAGTTCCTTCTGTTTGAAGATATGTTCGAGGCTTCTGTGATCAGTGTATATAGTGCACTTAGTACCGTACATGTAATGTCGCCATATCTTGAGCGCAAAAACAACCGCTCCCAGTTCAAAATCGTGTGTAGTGTAATTCCGTTCGTGAATCTTAAGTTGGCGAGAAGCATAAGCAATAACTTTATCCCGTTGCATCAATACACATCCAAGACCCTGGATAGATGCATCGCAGTAGACTACAAAATCGTCCGTGCCTTCCGGCAATGAGAGGATAGGTGCGCTACAAAGTCTATCCTTTAAGTGTTGGAACGCTGTTTCCTGTGCATTACTCCATCGGTAAACAACACCTTTCTGTGTCAGTAGTGTAAGCGGCTGAGCAATCTTTGAAAAGTCCTTGATGAAACGTCGGTAATAACCCGCCAAACCCAAGAATTGGCGTATTTCTGTTGGTGTACGAGGCGCAGGCCAATTCTTGATTGAATCTACCTTGGATGGATCGACATGAATCCCATCCTGGTTTACCACGTGGCCTAAGAAGTGGACTTCACGAAGCCAGAAGTCGCATTTTGAAAACTTAGCGTATAGCTGTTCCGTTCGAAGAAGTTCCAAAATAAGTCGTAAGTGATGCTCGTGTTCCTCCCGACTCTTCGAGTAGATCAGAATGTCATCGATGAAAACAATGACGAACTTGTCAAGATAAGGTTTGCACACCCTGTTCATAAGATCCATGAAAACTGCAGGCGCGTTCGTTAGCCCGAAAGGCATGACCAAAAACTCGTAATGGTCGTAGCGTGTTCTGAAAGCTGTTTTGGAGACGTCCTCATCCCGGACTCTCAGTTGATGATAGCCTGACCTCAGATCAATCTTCGAGTAATAGCTCGACCCTTGCAACTGGTCGAATAAGTCGTCGATGTGTGGAAGAGGATAGCGATTCTTCACGGTTACCTTGTTCAGTTAGCGGTAATCTATGCACATGCGGAAAGTGCCGTCTTTCTTCTTCACAAATAATACTGGAGCTCCCCAGGGCGAAGAGCTAGGACGTATGAAACCCTTTTCCAAAAGTTCTTGCAGTTGCTTAGACAGTTCTTCCAGTTCAGTTGGAGCTAAATGACAAGGTGCTCGAGCTATGGGTGCTGCTCCAGGAGCTTGTTACTATGAGTTACCAAAGGTTCTTAACCAGCACGAGGAATGCGGATGATCTTCTCCTTGCATAGAATCTCTGCTTGCTGTTGGGATAACCAATCCATACCAGTGACGATGTCAAAACTACCCAAAATTATAGGAATACGATTGATAAGGAAAGTCCATCACCAAGTTGGGATCATTCCTAGTATCACCCTGACCCATCACGAACACTCGACCCCTGGCAACATTGCCGTCGTTATTACCCCCATTGTTGTCTCCATTATTGTTCCCGTTTCTTTGATTGTGGTTCTGATTCTGGTTCTGGTTCGACCGTGGGCAGTGTCTTTTGAAGTGACCTTCAGCACCATCTGATAACATCCCTTGTTACCATGCTGTTGTCGCCGATTCTATAGATCTTGTGGCTGTTGTTGTTGGTTCTGGCTTGCAGGACGTGAGTTTCTACCATCCTTGACTCCATGACCAAGCTTGTCGCATCATTGACAATGATTGCGTTTGCCCTGCCCGCTGTGGTGCAGGTTACATCGTTTGCGCTTAGGGTGGTTTCCCTTGTATCCACCCTGCCCTTGAATACTAAATGTTGCTGATCAGGACTTTAGTTGTCATCGACCTTTCACTGCTGTGCTTGGGACGGAATTGTAGTCGAACCCTTGCTAGAGGTTCCATCCCACTTTCATCCATTGTTACTGAGGGTAGCAGAAGTAGTTGAAGTAGTAGTGGTAGTAGTATCGCTGATACGTTGAGGCAGCTTGTTCTGTTCCACTGCCTGGTCTGTGAGACGATGAGCAAGATGAGTAACATCTTGAATAGTAGCAAGTTTAGCCGTCATCACATGGTTTTGAATTCCTGGTACTAAACCCTTGAGGTACAGCTCAAAGCTCTTTATGGGAGGATCCACCATAGTTGGATACAAAATTGCCAGTTTGTTGGATCGTAATCTTGCACGCTTCTATCTCTGATCCCGTCATCTTCATGTTAAAGAACTCCACTTCCAACTTGTGGATGGCATCATAACTACTGTATTCACGTTTGATCAGTTCCTTAGAATCATTCCATGGGGTGGCATTAGCAGCCGCCAGCCCCAGCATCTGAACTTGCGCGTTCCACCAAGTTAACGCAGTGCCTTCGAGAGTATCAGTGGCATATTCCACCTTACGAGTCTCGGGTCATTCACACACTCGAAGACCGATTCGAGTTCCTCGAACTAATGGAGGAGTACAACAGCTCCTTCAGTGTCGCTGAAAGTAGTAGGACGACAGTCCATAAAAGTCGTGTATGTGCACACAGGTGGCTGAGCGTGTTGACTTGTCGTGTGCGTAAGAGTAATCAAAATTAAGCACAAGTGTTGAGTTACAAGAGTAGGATCTAAAAATCCTAGAGTATGTGGTGATGGCAGGTTACACCTCCTGCCTGGGCAGCTGCGAGTGCTGCAGTAACTTGTTCAGTGACCGAAGCCGCCAACTGGGCTTGAGTTAGGTTAACGCGTCCACTCATGATCTTGACATCAAGGAGGACATGTGTAAGAGAGGTTCGCGAATAGTGCGAAGAGAGTGAGCACACAAGTATTCTCAAGCAATAACGTATAGTAGGTTCTGTAATCTGAGCATACCACGAGCAAAGTTCTATGTAATTCTAGCAAGTAGGTAATGTAACATGAATAGTAATACCTATGATGTTGAGCCTTGCACGTGGAGCGAAGCGTCGTTGTGGATCGTTGAGAGCACTGTTCTGGTTATAGTCTGGTTTTAACAAAAATCGTTTTCCCTTTATTAAAACCAAGTTCTCTATAACCAATGGCTCTGATACCAATCTGTCACACCCCCAAAATCCACACGCGGAGTACCACCGCTTGGAGGCGTGACATGACCAGGATCAAGCCACCAATCATATTGAACATAAGTATATAGTAAAAGTCATTCATCAATACGATAGGTGTTTTCAAACCTAACATAAAACATGTGTGTAGCGGAAGCAATAATGTAAGACCCAACATAAGTTAAAGTACAAAATGTCATAATGTTTAACAACACATTCACGATCCATGTCCACAACGACCGTGCCTCCCGTGCAAGCTCCAAAAGTACCTAAAGTCCTGCAAGGCATGTAACAGAGAGTCAACAACTAGTTGAGCGAGTTCACAGTTGGTTATTCAGTTATAATGTTCGTTTCGTAAAATCAGTTGTTCGTTTTGTAAACCATGTTTCGTATGTAATAGCATCGCGGCCCTCTAGGCATGTTTGCGAAGTTTAGTGGGGGTCTCCCATGTTTTCTAGACTAGTTATATTTGTATCGCGGCCCTCCAGGCATGTTTGCGAAGATTAAAGTATAGTTCGCGGCCATTCCAGGCATGTTTGCGAAGATTGTTCTAGTATAGTTCGCGGCCATTCATTCCAGGCATGTTTGCGAAGATTGTTCTGGTATAGTTCGCGGCCATTCCAGGCATGTTTGCGAAGATTAGTGGGGGCTTCCCATGTGTAGACTAGTCGTATTTGTACGTGCCCTTCTTGATCCAAGGACCGTAGCGAGGGTGAGTGTACGTAGGTTTTACGTACGTTAAGGTTGTTGTCCTACCCAAGGAGGACGAACGTACGTATTCTACCCAAGGAGAATACGCAGGATTAATATTGGCATCCTACCCATGGAGGATGGCGGTACATATCCTACCCAAGGAGGATATGTAGGTTCCATTTTAGTTTCTTAACCCATTCCCAAACCACCGGGAATCCCATGCCTTAGAAAGAGTGTGAACTCACCTTGTTTTGCTCGGTATGCTAAAGTATGTGCTCAAAGTAAGTCAATCACGTCCTAAAGTGCGCACGTGTACATAATCAGTTTACATTCACGAAGTTGGCACGTAAGTATAATCATAGTGGACAACGCATAAATAATCACCAAGTAGCACATTGCACGCATTCATGATCATACAAGTCAGGCATAACATCTAACAGCAGTTAGTGAACTCAGTTAAGTTTTAACAGAAACAGTTACTGTGCAAATTACCCAAGTCGGCGAAACAGCCTCTGTTTCGCCGTGAGCCCCTTCGACGAATCACTTGATTCGTCGTGATATCCCTCGGCGAAACACAAATTGGCGAAACACATTCTGTTTCGCCGTGGTCTCCTTTGGCGAAACAAAGTTCTGTCTCGTCGACTGCCCTTGGCGAAACACTTTCTGTTTCGCCAAGAGATCTATTTCGTCAGCCTGTTACAGGGTGATGTCAGTTTCGTCAAAATCACAGAAACCCTAAATGTCGTCGACATCAAGAAGCAATCATGCGGACATCATTAACATAGATATCAACATGGAATCAATCAATCATAATAGGACAAGCATTAACCTTAACAAGCTATTCAGACAGCGAGTATAACACGAGCACAATCCATCATATTACTAGGTGTTCATACGATTAATACTAGTTCCGATTCGTGGGTTCAAGGGATCATCATACAATCAGATCTGTCATACAAAACGTAACTAACCATAGATTCCGTTTACCCAATCATAAATCATTCATGAACATAACACTATCTATCATTGATTCTAATGAACTTGAACTAAAAACAGTTTACAACAATGAAATCAAACAATCATGCAGGGATTTAATCACTAACCACAATGAACGGAACAGTAATTAAGTCGATTCGGGGTTCCGGGGCACACGATCGCCGTCAATCAGAGAAGATGGAGCTCTAGGGTTTTTGTTTTAGCCAAAGATGTGAAACAGGAAATCGGTTCACGTTAATATGAACGAATTACCGTTCTGGGCCCTTAATGGGCTTGGCGAAACTGGGCTTGGCGAAACAGACTTCTGTTTCGTCGAGATGCTTATGGCGAAACAGTCTGTTTCGTCGGGTCCTGTCTGTTTCGTCGAGTCCTTTTATGTGTTAACAGTTTAAGTTTTCAACAGGTTTCATGTTATACAGTCAAACACAAAATCATGCAACCACAATGTGTTCATTAAAAAAAAATAACGTGTACAGTTACAAGTTAAACAAGTCAAACAACTACACAGTCAAAGTCAACGTGCACTTAATGCGAAAGTGAAAGTCGGAAACTCGAGTTGTCACACATACCCTAAATATCCTTTACTTAGCTTAGAAATAGGCTTTGAGGGGTTCGGTATGCGAAAATAAACTTATTTGATCAATAGGGACTAAAAGCGTCAAAAAGTGCATAAGTTTGCATTTACGCGCATATCTCGCGTTTTGAACATATCTTGACATCCAAAAGTTTACGTAATCATTAATATATTTTATTTTAGTGATTGGAATTGTCACACCCCCAAAATCCATACGCGGAGTATCACCGCTTGGAGGCGTGACTGACCAGGATCAAGCCACCAATCATATTGAACAAGCATGTAAGTAAACATAATTCAACCAACCAATATGAAAGGTGTTCAAAAACCAAAGCATAGTTGAGTGTTTAGCGGAAGCATAATTTGTAAAACCCATAGCAAGCAATAAATATGAAATAAAGTAATGTTTAAAGCATGGCACACATCGCCATGTCCCACAACGACAGTTCCTCACTGTGCAAGCTCCATGGGTACCTAATGACCTGCAAGGCATGTAGCAACGAATCAACAACAAAGTTGAGCGAGTTCACAGTTGGTTGTTTGGTTAAAGTATTCATTTCGTAAATCGTATGTTCGTTTTGTAAACCATGTATCGTATTAATCCTTATCGCGGCCAGTCCAGGCATATGTGCGATGATTAGTGGGGGCTTCCCATGTGTTACTAGACCACGCGTATCGACTGCTATGAAAATGTAAGAGGTTCCCGAAGTCAATGTCTATCAGCATTGACCCTTTGCCCATAGTCCATTAGTACACGCCCGTCCGACTGGCACGGTGTGAGGTTTGTTAAACCTAATAGCGCTATTAACTAATGACCCGCTCGCCCTAGGCCTCGGCGTTTAAGTCGATAATTGAGGGACTTCCTTTGATAGAGGTGATGGTCTTAAGATCGTGTACGTAGGCTTTACGTACGTGCCCTTCAATCCTAGGACAGTAGTAATTATAATTGTACGTAGGCTTTACGTACGTGCCCTTCAACCGAGGACAGTAATAATTTGTTTAATAGTAATAGTTGTACGAATAGTTATTCAATCCCATTCCCAACCCCTGGGAATCCCATGCCTTGGCTAGTGTGAACTCACCTTCGTTTGCTCGGTATGCTAAATTATGTGCTCGCAAATAATCAATCACGACCTGTAGTACGCATGTATATTCAATAAGTTCAAGTTCGTAATGACTCGCATGCAAATCTAACATCACATAGTGCTTGGCAGTTAGCATCATGCATCACATAATGAGATAGTCACATTCATAACATTCATGCTTCACACACGTGTCTTTCACAGTTTGCTATAACATGGTTATTTATTAGCATGCTCGACAGGGTTAACTGGTTTACCAAGGTTAGCGTATTTAACCAAGTTAATAAACTAGCAGACTTAACATACATAACATAGTTGGTATACATAGCATAGTTAATATAACATACTTAACAGTATTAACATGCTAAGCAGAATTAACAACTAACAGAGTTAACAAACTAACATCGTTTACAACTTAACAGAGTTAACCACTTAACAGAGTTACCGAACTATTAGAGTTAACAGACTAACAGATAGCAAACTAACAGAGTTAACAAGTAACAGACTTGACATACTAGTTACAGCTCAGTAGCCGAAAACCCCTTTTTGGACGAAATCCCTAGTGGTGAAAACCCTATGTGTTTTCGTGATACATGTGATTTCGCTGATCTCAAACATCAACAACAGCCGTTACGTATTACAGTAACAATCCTAGTTTTGTCTAACAGTTACACCTCCTCATCATATCATCGTTCAATTGTCAATCAGTCATCAGCAATCATTATGCAATCATGATTATAATTCGAATATCATTAAACCTCAGTAATGTTTATTATGCTCATCATATCCATCATGCAGTAACATTGATTCATCACATACAATAACAATAACTATATCCTATTGCAATATATCATCCAGTCAGTTCGAGAAGAAACAAGATTACTCCACACCGAATTAATACGATCATCATATAAATAGTTGGACATGCACTGAAATCTATCAATATAATAATACATATAACAGGCGCACATGACTAGTTGGGCATGCACTGAAATCTATCATATAAACAATGGCCGACAACATTATTCAAATCATGTGCTCATCATCATCCAATCATTATGCAAACATAATTATCATTCCATTCACAACAACATCACATAACAGCCAATCTACAATACAAGCGCACTCATCTCTTGCTAGATTTTCTAATACATCCAAACCCTAATATGCATAACAGTTCACAGACGATATATCAGACAATCACTCAAAGCATAACAACGATCTAACAGAGATGGCCCACTGACCGGTTACGATACGAGGCTAGCAACAGTTTCGGGAGGGCTAGTGATTGCCGTCGCACGGAGGAGAGGAAGAGAGAGACCTTAGGGTTTTCTAATGGCAGTATACGTAACTTACATACGTTTATACGGGTTTTATAAAAATTTGGGCCTTTACTGGGCTTTGGTGACGAATGGGTTGGCGAAATCACTTGATTTCGTCGGATAGTTATGGCGAAAACCCCCTGGTTTTCGTCGAGCAGCTTATGGCTTTTTGATTTCGTCATTTACTTAAAATACATACTAATTACATTAACACCCCACTATAGGTATCAACCAGTACACAATATTAAGCAGTACACAATCTATTATTTCATTCAACTAGTTTAGTGCCCCAACATCTATCAAATATAAACCAGTTACAATACAAGCAAGTTATGAAAATACGACTGCAGACAAGTAACGTGTCGCGGAAAGACCTTGAATACCCGAGTTGTCACATTATCCCCAACTTGAAAGAAATTTCGTCCCGAAATTTAGCACGTGGTTACTAAGGAAGCTAGTTGTGTTGTGTAGTTTCCTGGGGTGTCACATCATCCCCCCGTTGATTTGGAATTTCGTCCCGAAATTCTGTAGTAGCTTCAGCCTCAGTAGTGGTTGCACTGTTTCCGAATAACTGGGGATACTTGAGTTTCATTTGATCTTCTCGTTCCCAGGTGAACTCTGGGCCACGACGGGAGTTCCAACGAACTCGAACAAGAGGTATTCTAGTGTGCTTGAGGACCTTAACATCCCGGTCCTTCAAAGGAACTATGAGGGTCTCATCTGACAGACACTTCTTCAGATTCGACACGTGAAAGACGTTGTGAACTGCACTGAGTTCAGCTGGTAAGTTCAGTCTGTAGGCCACTTTGCCTATTTTCTCAATGATTTCGAACGGTCCGACATATCGCGGATTGAGCTTGCCTCGTTTTCCAAAACGAACAACACCCTTCCAGGGTGAGACTTTGAGTAGTACCCGCTCCCCAACTTGGAGCTCGAGTGGTTTCCTGCCCTTATCGGCGTAGCTTTTCTGACGGTCACGAGCTTCCGCCATTCGTTATCGTATTTGAGCAATTCGTTCTGTTGTGTCTACCACAAGTTCTGGACCAGTGATCTGACTATCTCCCACCTCTGCCCAACAAAGAGGTGACCGGAATTTACGCCCGTACAATGCCTCAAACGGCGCAGCTTTAATGCTGGTGTGGTAGCTGTCATTGTACGAAAATTCCACAAGTGGAAGATGCTTTTCCCAGCCGTTGCCAAAGTCAATCACACATGCCCTAAGCATGTCTTCAAGATTCTGGATGGTGCGTTCAGACTGCCCATCCGTTTGCGGGTGATAAGCTGTGCTCATGTCTAATCGTGAGCCGAAGGATTTGTGCATCGCTTGCCAAAGTTCTGAAGTGAAACGTGCATCACGATCGGAAATAATAGAGGTGGGCACCCCGTGCCTCGAAACCACTTCCTTCAAGTAAACATCTGCTAAAGTAGAGAACTTGTCTGTTTCCTTGATAGCCAATAAGTGTGCAGATTTTGTGAGTCGGTCCACGATCACCCAAATAGTATCGTTACCACGTTGAGATCTAGGCAGGCCAGTAACGAAATACATGGAAATTTGCTCCCATTTCCATTGTGGTATCTCTGGTTGTTGGAGTAGGCCCGATGGTTTCTGATATTCCGATTTGACTCTCGCATAAGTCAAACACTTGCTAACGTAAGTTGCTATATGAGCTTTTATACTAGGCCACCAATATGTAGTTTTCAAGTCGTGGTACATCTTATCCGAACCAGGATGTACTGAGTAGCGAGACTTATGAGCTTCATCCATTACAAGCTCGCATAAGTTGCCATATAGTGGGACCCAAATGCGTCCTGTTACATAGTAGGCGCCGTCTGCCTTTTGTTCTAACCGTTGCCTGGAGCCGCGTAGGGCTTCAGCCCTGACGTTTTCTGGTTTCAATGCTTCTACCTGAGCATCTCGTATCTGTGAAGGAAGACAAGACTGAATAGTGAGTTGCAACGCTCGTACATGCCTAGGTGTAGTATCCTTTCGACTGAGGGCGTCGGCCACCACATTGGCTTTGCCCGGATGGTACTTTATAGCACATTCGTAATCGTTCAGTAATTCGACCCATCGTCGTTGTCGCATGTTCAATTCTTTCTGCTTGAAGATATGCTCGAGACTCCTGTGATCGGTGTAGATGGTGCACTTGGTACCATACAGGTAATGTCGCCATATCTTGAGCGCAAAAACAACAGCTCCCAGCTCTAAATCATGTGTAGTGTAATTCCGTTCATGAATCTTAAGTTGGCGCGAAGCATAAGCAATGACTTTATCCCGTTGCATCAACACACATCCAAGACCTTGGATAGATGCGTCGCAGTAGACTACAAAATCGTCCGTGCCTTCAGACAATGAGAGGATAGGTGCGCTACAAAGTCTATCCTTTACGTGCTGAAACGCTGTTTCCTGTGTATTACCCCAACGGTAAGCAACACCTTTCTGTATCAGTAGTGTAAGCGGCTGCGCAATCTTTGAGAAGTCTTTGATGAACCGTCTGTAATAACCCGCCAAACCCAAGAATTGGCGTATTTTGGTTGGTGTGCGAGGTGCAGGCCAGTTCTTGATTGAATCTACCTTGGACGGATCAACATAAATCCCATCCTTGTTTACCACGTGGCCTAGAAAGTGGACTTCACGAAGCCAGAAGTCGCATTTTGAAAACTTGGCGTACAGTTGTTCCGTTCGAAGAAGTTCCAAAATAAGTCGTAAATGATGCTCGTGTTCCTCCTGACTCTTGGAGTAAATCAAAATGTCGTCGATAAATACGATAACGAACTTATCCAAATAGGGCTTGCACACCCTGTTCATAAGATCCATGAAGAGTGCAGGCGCATTTGCTAGCCCAAATGGCATGACCAGAAACTCATAATGGCCGTAGCGTGTTCTGAATGCTGTTTTGGAGACGTCCTCATCTCGGACTCTCAGTTGGTGATAGCCTGACCTCAGGTCAATCTTCGAGTAATAGCTCGACCCTTGCAACTGGTCGAACAAGTCGTCGATGCGTGGAAGAGGATAGCGATTCTTCACGGTCACCTTGTTCAGTTCGCGGTAATTAATACACATGCGGAAGGTACCGTCTTTCTTCTTCACAAATAATACTGGAGCTCCCCAGGGCGAAGAGCTAGGACGTATGAAACCCTTTTCCAAGAGTTCTTGCAATTGCAGATGGAGCTAAACGATAAGGTGCTCGAGCTATTGGTGCTGCTCCTGGAGCTAGCTCGATCTGAAATTCGACCTGGCGATGAGGCGGTAGCCCAGGTAAATCTTCAGGAAACACCTGAGGAAAATCGCGTACTACTGGGATATCCTTGATCTTCTTCTCTTTCGTTGATGCATCAGTAACGAGTGCTAAGATAAAAGTGTGGCCCTTTCGTAAACACTTCTGAGCCTTCAGGGAGGAGATGATGCCAACCACAGCACCACTCTTGTCGTCTTGAATTTCGAGAGGTTCTTTGCCAGAACGGGGAATGCGAACAATCTTCTCTTTGCATAGGATCTCTGCTTATTGTTGCGATAACCAATCCATACCGATGACGATGTCAAAACTACCCAGAGCTATAGGAATGAGATCGATAGAGAAAGTCTGACCAGCTAAGACGAGGTTACAACCCTTGACTATGTGACCACTGTGGTGTCTGTTGCATCTGTTGCATTTTGGGTGGTTTCCTCGATATCCACCCTGCCCTTGACTACTAGAAGACTGCTGACCAGGGCTCTGATAGTCATCAATCTTTCGCTGCTATGCCTGGGACTGAACTGAAGTCGAACCCTTGCTGGAGGTTCCATCCCACTTTCGTTTGTTGTCACTAGTAGTAGCAGAAGTAGTAGCAGAAGTAGTAGCAGTAGTAGTAGCAGTAGTAGTAGCAGTAGCAGTAGCTGTAGCAGTAGGAGTAGCAGTAGGAGTAGCAGTAGGAGTAGCAGTAGCAGTAGCAGTAGCAGTAGCAGTAGTAGTAGCAGTAGCAGTAGCAGTAGCAGTAACAGTAGTAGTAGCAGTAGTAGTAGTAGTAGTAGTAGTAGTAGTAGTAGTAGTAGTAGCACCAATGCGTCTAGGCAGCTTGTTATGTTCCACTACCTGATCTGTGAGGCGATGAGCAAGATGAGTAACATCCTGGATAGTAGCAAGGTTAGCAGCAGTCACATGACTTTGAATCTCTGGTACTAAGCCTTTGAGGTACAATTCAATGCGCTTGATGGGAGGATCTACCATAGTTGGACATAACACTGCCAGTTCGTTGGATCGTTTCGTGTACGCTTCTATCTCTGACCCCGTTATCTTCAGGTTAAAGAATTCCACTTCCAACTTGTGGATGTCATCGCGACTACAGTATTCTCGCTTGATTAGTTCCTTGAAATCGTTCCAGGGTGCGGCGTTAGCAACTGCCAACCCTAACATCTGAACTTGCGCCTTCCACCAAGTCAGCGCAATGCCTTCTAGAGTACCAGTGGCGTACTTCACCCTGCGAGCCTCAGGGCATTCACACATCTCAAAAATGGACTCGAGCTTTTCAAACCAATGGAGGAGTCCAACGGCTCCTTCAGTGCCACTGAAAGTATTAGGACGACAGTCCATGAACGTCTTGAATGTGCATACATGTGGCTGAGCGTGTTGACTTGTTGTGTGCGTAAGAGTAAACAAAATTAAGCACAAGTGTTGGTTACGAGGGTAGTCTCTAAAGATCCTAGAGTAAGTTGTGATGGCAGGTTGTACCTCCTGCCTGGGCAGCTGCTAGTGCTGCAGTAACTTGTTCAGTGCTCAAAGCCGCCAACTGGGCTTGAGTTAGGTTAACGCGTCCACTCATGATCTTCATATCAGTGGAAACATGAGTGAGAAAGGTTCGCGAAAGTGCGATGACAGAAGAGAGTAAGCACACAAGTATTCTCAAGCAATAGGGGTTATGTGTAGCTAAGCATACCATGAGCAAAGTTCTATGTAATTCTAGCAAGTAGACAATAAAACATATACCATATTACCTAGAATGTTGAGTCTTGCACGTGGAGCGAGGCGTCGTTGTGGATCGTTGAGCACTGTACAGGTTATAGTCTGGTTTTAATAAAAACATTTTCCCCTTATTAAAACCGAGTTCTCTATAACCAATGGCTCTGATACCAATCTGTCACACCCCCAAAATCCACACGCGGAGTATCACCGCTTGGAGGCGTGACTGACCAGGATCAAGCCACCAATCATATTGAACAAGCATGTAAGTAAACATAATTCAACCAACCAATATGAAAGGTGTTCAAAAACCAAAGCATAGTTGAGTGTTTAGCGGAAGCATAATTTGTAAAACCCATAGCAAGCAATAAATATGAAATAAAGTAATGTTTAAAGCATGGCACACATCGCCATGTCCCACAACGACCGTTCCTCCCTGTGCAAGCTCCATGGGTACCTAATGACCTGCAAGGCATGTAGCAACGAATCAACAACAAAGTTGAGCGAGTTCACAGTTGGTTGTTTGGTTAAAGTATTCATTTCGTAAATCGTATGTTCGTTTTGTAAACCATGTATCGTATTAATCCTTATCGCGGCCAGTCCAGGCATATGTGCGATGATTAGTGGGGGCTTCCCATGTGTTACTAGACCATGCGTATCGACTGCTACGAAAATGTAAGAGGTGCCCTAAGTCAATGTCTATCAGCATTGACCCTTTGCCCATAGTCCATTAGTACACGCCCGTCCGACTGGCATGGTGTGAGGTTTGTTAAACCTAATAGCGCTATTAACTAATGACCCGCTCGCCCTAGGCCTCGGCGATTAATTCGATAATTGAGGGACTTCCTTTGATAGAGGTGATGGTCTTAAGATCGTGTACGTAGGCTTTACGTACGTGCCCTTCAATCCGAGGACAGTAGTAAGTATAACTGTACGTAGGTTTTACGTACGTGCCCTTCAACCGAGGACAGTAATACTTTGTTTAATAGTAATAGTTGTACGAGTAGTTATTCAATCCCATTCCCAACCCCTGGGAATCCCATGCCTTGGCTAGTGTGAACTCACCTTGGTTTGCTCGGTATGCTAAATTATGTGCTCGCAAATAATCAATCACGACCTATAGTACGCACGTATATTCAATCAGTTCAAGTTCGTAATGACTCGCATGCAAATCTAACATCACATTGTGCTTGGCAGTTAGCATCATGCATCACATAATGAGATAGTCACATTCATAACATTCATGCTTCACACACGTGTCTTTCACAGTTTGCTATAACATGGTTATTTATTAGCATGCTCGACAGGGTTAACTGGTTTACCAAGGTTAGCATATTTAACCAAGTTAATAAACTAGCAGACTTAACATACATAACATAGTTGGTATACATAGCATAGTTAATATAACATACTTAACAGTATTAACAGGCTAAGCAGAATTAACAACTAACAGAGTTAACAAACTAACATCGTTTACAACTTAACAGAGTTAACCACTTAACAAAGTTACCGAACTATTAGAGTTAACAGACTAACAGATAGCATACTAACAGAGTTAACAAGTAACATACTTAACATACTAGTTACAGCTCAATAGCCGAAAACCCCTTTTTGGACGAAATCCCTAGTGGTGAAAACCCTATGTGTTTTCGTGATACCTGTGATTTCGCTGATCTCAAACATCAACAACAACCGTTACGTATTACAGCAACAATCCTAGTTTTGTCTAACAGTTACACCTCCTCATCATATCATCGTTCAATTGTCAATCAGTCATCAGCAATCATTATGCAATCATGATTATAATTCGAATATCATTAAACCTCAGTAATGTTTATTATGCTCATCATATCCATCATGCAGTAACATTGATTCATCACATACAATAACAATAACTATATCCTATTGCAATATATCATCCAGTCAGTTCGAGAAGAAACAAGATTACTCCACACCGAATTAATACGATCATCATATAAATAGTTGGACATGCACTGAAATCTATCAATATAATAATACATATAACAGGCGCACATGACTAGTTGGGCAAGCACTGAAATATATCACATAAACAATGGCCGACAACATTATTCAAATCATGTGCTCATCATCATCCAATCATTATGCAAACAGAATTATCATTCCATTCACAACAACATCACATGACAGCCGATCTACAATACAAGCGCACTCATCTCTTGCTAGATTTTCTAATACATCCAAACCCTAATATGCATAACATTTCACAGACGATATATCAGACAATCACTCAAAGCATAACAACAATCTAACAGAGATGGCCCACTGACCGGTTACGATACGAGGCTAGCAACAGTTTCGGGAGGGCTAGTGATTGCCGTCGCATGGAGGAGAGGAAGAGAGAGACCTTAGGGTTTTCTAATGGCAGTATACGTAACTTACATACGTTTATACGGGTTTTATAAAAATTTGGGCCCTTACTCGGCTTTGGTGACGAATGGGTTGGCGAAATCACTTGATTTCATCGGATAGTTATGGCGAAAACCCCCTGGTTTTCGTCGAGCCGCTTATGGCTTTGTGATTTCGTCATTTACTTAAAATACATACTAATTACATTAACACCCCACTATAGGTATCAACCAGTACACAATATTAAGCAGTACACAATCTATTATTTCATTCAACTAGTTTAGTGCCCCAACATCTATCAAGTATAAACCAGTTACAATACAAGCAAGTTATGAAAATACGACTGCAGACAAGTAACGTGTCGTGGAAAGACCTTGAATACCCGAGTTGTCACATTATCCCCAACTTGAAAGAAATTTCGTCCCGAAATTTAGCACGTGGTTACTGAGGAAGCTAGTTGTGTTGTGTAGTTTCCTAGGGTGTCACAGGAATGCAAACATACTATTCATCACGTAATTTGGATCATTTTCGCGTCCGTTCGAGTTTCCATCGTAATTAACCGAATAACGCAACCGTACGACCAAACGAACCAACATCCGAGATATTTTCAAGCATGTTTCAAGTCCCCTATGCTTTAACATCCTTGTAGAGCCTTAACAATGGGTTAACGGGGTTTAAACACGTCGAAAATGGCTTAAACGTGCTGCAGGGACCATTCTTGCCAAGTTTCAAAAGTTTCTGGCTCAGGTAGGCCGTGGCGTTGCGCCACAGCAAAGGGGGGTGTACCCGTGGCGGCACGCGATGGCCCTGTTTTGACAGAAAGTCTGTTTTCAGTAACCATCTTGAACTTCAGGGTCTTTTATGCAAATTTTCAATACTATGGACTTGTTTTAGAGCATCCCATGGTATTACAAACCATGTTCCACAAGTCTAGGGTCAAGATTGAACCTCATAACACATGGAATGATCTCCTTGATCCGAACTTACTATAAATAGAAGTGGGTTTCTCATTCATTCCTCACATTTGATTCAAAATCTGCTCTAAGTTGATGTCTAGGCTTCATACCTGAGTATTTTGGATCAATTCTTCCTTGCTTGGACCTTTTGTAAGCTTCTTTCATGCTTGTTTATGCTTTTCAAGCGTGAAAATCAAACAGTGTTTAACTTTCTGCTTTGACCATGAATTGGTCAATACAAAGTTCGTTCGAACTTTGCAACGTGAGCGTAATCACGATGGTTATAGTCCCTTGTGACTATACCTACTGATTACCACGTCGATTAGTCGAAGTGACGAGTCAAAGTTTCGGTTAAAATACGTGTTTATGCGTATTTTGCGTCAAAGCTATTTTTTGGGTATCAAAACACTTTTTTTATATCAAACCTGTTTTCTAACTTAGTTAAACATGTTTTAACATGTTTAAGTCGTCACTTTTAGTCTAGTGCTTGATTAGGGTCGTAAGTCAAGCGGTCTTGACAACCGCTTAGACTTTCGAACCTGACCCGTTTGGTCGATCGTTAGGATCCGACCAAGCATATTTTGTGACCATAGTTGTATAGGGAATAACCTTCCAAGGTTATACCTTATGGTCACTTAGTTTAATTAGTTGTATGATAGGTAGTTTATATGCCTTAGGAAAATAACCAAAATGCCCTTTTCATGCATAAATTGTATTTAAGCATATGTAACCTAAACTTTGTCACTTAAACTGATTATGCAACACATTTAAACATGTTAGCGCATATAATACTTGTTATAGGACTAGTTAGGCATCTCGTACACGCGTTCGCGTGAACGACGCATTAAAGTAGCGTAAAGTACCTTAATGGGTCGTAGCGGGTCGTAAGCACTTAGGATAGGTTCCGATTTAGAATGTAGGCTTTGTTAAACCATATCATATGAGTTCCAATACTCATTTGGTTTACGAGACCTCATTCTACCCGATCTCCCGATTTAGGTGTCGATTTATTAACTAGCGATCTGATTACTAGGTACCACTTGATTTCCTTGGTTTTCCCGAGCATTGTTAATGCACTAGATCAAGGATACTTTGCAATTCAATGTGAGTACATAGTTCCCCTCTTTTACCTTTTTCAAATGTTTTGGGGTGATTCATATATACTAAACGATTTCGAGTTTCCTAAAACGAATGTTATGGTTTATATTAAACACAATGATTTAAATTATATGAACTATTGAACCACGGGAACTATTGGTCTATGTGAACTATTGAAACTACTTGAACTACTGGAACTATGTGAACTGTATGAACTATGGAACCACTGGAACTGTTGATCTATTGAACTATTTGAACTACTTAAACCACTGGAACTATGTGAACTGTATGAACTATGGAACCACTGGAACTGTTGATCTATTGAACTATTTGAACTACTTGAACCACTGGAACTATGTGAACTATATGAACTACTTGAACCATTGGAACTATTTGATCTATGTGAACTATTTGAATGATTGGAACTAATTGAACTATTAAATGATTGGTTATGGTAAGTGATTAGGTAACGGGGCAGGTGTAATGTGATAAAAGCATGGTGGATACGCCGCTGGTACTTCCTATATATAAGTACTTTTAACACATTACATGTCGTTGTGTTATCTAGATCACTTGGATGAATGTTTTCGAAACGAAGTTACACTACAAGGTTTTCCTAACGATATAAACCATACGAGTTTATTTACGAGAACGATTTACAACTTGGTTAAAAAAGACAAATGTTTTGTAGTTAAGATCCATGGCTATAATGGTTTTGGTTTATACACATATTAACTTGTAAAAATTGATAGAAACATACTGCAATATCAAAATCTTTTGTTTTCAATGTACACACTCGACAACTCTCGTAGTTGGACGAGGTATTGCAATATGAACTCAAAGCCATGAATCTGACACACTCACAAAACCTATGTACTCGCCGGCATTTTTATGCTGACGCATTTTCACATATGTTTCAGGTACCATAGTTGATGATGTTTGATGATGATATTGATGCATGCTCACATAGGAATGGACGAGGCCTTAGTGACTTAATAACAATGAAGGACAATATATTCATGTTTTACTTTTAATATTCGACACAATGTAATAAACTTAATTCAATAAAACAAAACTTCAATTCATGTGTTGTGAAACAATGATTCTGTTACGACACTCCCCGACGTTTCCGCCACGGTTTGTTGTTTTAACGCGGTCGGGGTGTGACAATTTTGTACCATACAAGTAGTGTCTCCAGATTTTGAGAGCAAAAACTACTGCGCCTAACTCAAGATCATGAGTCGTGTAGTTTTTCTCGTGTACCTTCAACTGCCTCGATGCGTAAGCTATGACTTTGTTCCTTTGCATGAGAACACAGCCAAGGCCTAAATTGGATGCATCACAATATACGACAAAATCATCGTTGCCCTCAGGTAAAGACAGAATAGGTGCATCACAAAGTTTCTGTTTCAAGGTCTGAAATGCTTCTTCCTGTTTGGATCCCCATTCAAAGGGTTTATTCTTCTGAGTTAGAGCAGTGGGAAGAACTGCAATCTTGGAGAAGTTTTTGATAAAGCGGCGGTAATAACCCGCTAGACCAAGAAATGAACGAACCTCAGTAGGAGTAGTAGGTGTATCCCAATCCTTAATCGCACTAATTTTGGCAAGATCTACATGAATACCTTGTTCGTTAACGATATGTCCCAAAAATTGAACTTCCTTAAGCCAAAATTCGCACTTGGAGAATTTGGCAAAAAGTTGTTCTTTCTTTAGGAGTTCCATAGTAAGACGGAGATGTTGTTCATGATCAGCTTGTGTCTTAGAATAAATCAAGATGTCATCAATGAAAACAATGATGAACTTATCTAACAAGTCCATGAAAACGGCAGGAGCATTAGTCAAACCGAATGGCATAACAGTGAACTCATAATGCCCATATCTTGTGCGGAATGCAGTCTTGGGAATATCTTCTTCATGCACTCGAAGCTGATGATACCCAGAATGTAGATCAATCTTTGAGAAACAAGTAGCACCCTGTAACTGATCAAAGAGATCATCAATGCGAGGTAGGGGACATCGATTCTTGATTGTAAGCTTGTTGAGCTCACGATAATCAATGCACATTCTGAAAGAACCATCTTTCTTTTTAACGAACAGAACGGGAGCACACCAAGGTGAAAAGCTCGGATGGATAAAACCTTTGTCAGAAAGCTCCTGAAGCTGCTTAGATAACTCTTGCATCTTAGACGGTGCAAGACGATACGGAGATTTAGCAATAGGATTAGCACCAGGTACAAGATCAATACGAAACTCAACTTGGCGTGCTGGGGGTAAACCAAGTAATATTTCAGGAAATACTTCAGGATAATCTCGAATAACAGGGATGTCTTGAATTGACTTACCTTTGCCTTTCTCCTCTACGACATGTGCCATGAAGGCAACATAGTTCTTACGCAGATACTTTTGAGCTTGAATACACGACATGAGTTTAAGACTACTAGCAGGTTTCTCACCACGAACCTCTAAGATCTCACCAGTCGAAAGCGGAATACGGACAATTTTCTTAAAACAAACTACCTCTACGTGGTACTTGGCTAATCAATCCATTCCCACTATAATGTCAAAACTTCCAAGTTGCATCGGTGTGAGGTCGATAGGAAAAAGATGGTTATTAAGGTTCAACTAGCAATTTCGAAGAACAGAATCGAGTACAATGGGTTCACCGCTAGCTACCTCTACTGTCAATGGCTTTCCTAATTTTGTTCTAGTCATGCAAAGCAAAGGCTCAAAAGATAATGACACAAAACTCTTATCAGCACCCGAATTAAGTAGAACAGAAGCAGGCTGATTGTTAACAAGGAACGTACCATTCACCACCTCGTTATCTGCACTCGTTTCATTAGCATTCATATTAAAGACTCAACCACGAGCCTGCGCCTGATTCGCATTAGCCAACCTCGGACACTAATTTCGATAGTGGGTCAAATCCCCACAATTATAGCAAGATCCAGGCAGATAGTGAGGTCGTGCAGCTTGTGCCGGTTGTTGAGCAGGTTGTTGGGTAGGTTGTTCTGCAGGGTTTTGTGCGGTTGATTCTAGTTAGGAGGAAGACGACAAGTGTCGGCAAGATGACCAGATCTTCCGCAATTGGTACAAAAACAACACTGAACTTGCAGCTGATGGTGACTGTTACATCTGTTGCACAATGGTGCATTCCCTGCATATTGTTTCTTTGCAGGTGGTTGTGCGGGCTGATTTAGAGCTGCCTGATTTGCCTGCGCGGTAACAACAAAGTTCTTGGAAGCCTTGCACTTCCTGGATCTCCTTGAAGATTCAGATTTCTTACCATTCTTATTCTTACTCTTGTCAGACTGATTATGTTTCTTGTCACCCTTCCTGTGGAGTTTACCCTTCCTGATTTGTGACTCGGTCAAGGTTGCAGCTAGCTCAATGGCCTGATGTACAGTGGTAGGGTTGCTACTAGTGACGATATCTTGCACGGGGTCAGGCAGACCATCGACGTAGCTTTCAATGGCTTTATCCAGCGGGGTAACCATTGTGGGACAAAGTAAACTCAACTCCTCATATCTGTCGGTATAAGCCCGATGTTCACCACTGTGCTGTTTCAGATCATCAAATTCCCTTTCTAATGCCCTTTTGTTCATGACGAGGACATAATTCCCTCATCATAAAAGCCCAAAGCTCTTCCTAGGTTTGTGCTAGAGCAACATCAGCACCACGATATCTCATTACCCCATTCCACCAAGTAAAGGCCCTCTTTTGAAACACGCTAGAAGCAAACTCGACTTTGCGATTATCAGGACACTGAACATGACGGAAAGTACTCTCGATACTCTCAAACCACTGTAGGAGCCCAGTTGCTCCTTCAGAACCACTAAACTTGAGCGGTTTAGCCGAATTAAACTGTTTGAAGTTGCACGGAGCAGGTGCATTATTGTTATTGTTGGCTTGGTTAATTTGAGCGATGAGATTTGGGAGTGCAGCAGCCATTTACTGCGTAATGATAGCCGCCAGTTCGGCGTAAGGTGGCTGTGCATCACGTCGAGGAGGCATTCTAAAAGAGGAAACATGAGAGAAAACGAGTGAGATGACATTGGATAAGAATAGAATGTTACAAATATCGACAAAAGCAAGGATGGTGGTCATTCATTCGTACCACAAAGCAAACAAATGACACACAATGACTAATCAAAGTAAATGGGTCATAATAATGTATTGTGAAGACATGCTTTAGCCTATAAGTGGACACTCACCCCAAGAGTTCCTAGGTAAGAGTGACTGGTTCGATTATGTGGATTTGTACGAACACTCTAGCCTAGACAGAAAACTCGAGATACAGGCATCCACCATTCCAGATTGCACATGTTCACATTATTTAGACCCAAACTTTGACGAGATTTTGAAAACTTAGAGGGTTCAAAACCTTATAACAAATCATATAAGAATAGATGATTGATTTTCAAAATCGTTTTGGAAAATTGTGTTCTCGTTTTGGTTGTCACCTAAAGATAGGTGACGGTAATGTTTTAAGATCTAAACACAAGATAACTTGTGTTGGGGTCCTAGAAAAGTTATAGTCTAGGTCAAAGCATTACTAATAACCTAATTCCCTATAACCATTGGCTCTGATACCAACTCTTCTGTCACACCCCGATCGCGTAAAACAACAAACCGCGGCGGAAACGTCGGGGAGTGGAGCAACAAAATTATTGTTTCACAACCATGGTATTTAAAGTTTCGTTTTATTTATTAGCATTGATTACATTGTCTTAAAACAAGGAAAATCATAACATAAATTAAACTAGTCTTGCATCTTTTATTGTCACTAAGGCCCAAGTCCGCCTAAGTGTGTCACGATCAACCCTATGCATCAGCTCCTGAAAACACATGTGAAAATAGGTACGTCAGGATAAAAATGCCTGTGAGATACATAGGTTTTGTTGATGTAGGATTCATGACTTGTGGTTAAAAGAAATGTTTGACAAATAGTAGTGATGAACCTTAAGAAAATGTTTTCTTTTATAAATCATACGAAAAGCGATAAGAAAATCAGATGATATATAAAAGAATATTGCATGGTTAAATAAATAACCAAGTAACAATGAATTTGTATAAGTTATGTCGTTTGTAAAACAATATCTTGTGAAAATATGTCGTTTGAATAAACTATATCATGTCTTTGTTGAAATGATTTAAATAACACTACGATATGTAATATCATAAAAGCACTTATATATAGGAAGTACCAACGGCGTATCCGCCATGCTTTTATCATATTACACGTCGCCTCGTTATGTAAACCACTTATCAATAACCATCAAATGTCCTGTTTAAACCAATGTCAAAATGTTTATGTGAAATAAATGTCCAATTGTTAAATGTAAATCATGTCTTGTATAATCAAATGTTATGTATGGCAAGTAAAAAGTAACTACTCAAACCATATGTGTAATGTAAATGTGTAACCAAATGTTATGAGAAATCAATGTTATGAGAAATCAATGTTATGTACGGTGAATAAAAGAATTTACTCAACCCCGTATGTAAAATGTACAAAACAATGTATTTGATATAAATCATAGTTTAAGTCAAAAGTTATGTTTTGCAAAATCAATGCTTTACTGATACAAACATTTATGTGGTACTTTTATCGCATACATTCAAGCCTTGTGATAGATAGACAAACCTTCAAACAAATTAAAGGTTTATCAATTATGTATATCGGATTCATTCATCCCTTACGTCCAAACAAACCTAGGATTCCAGGGATGGGAGTTGTCAATTCCTATGGTACCACTACATACTACCGAGCGGCGTGATCAATGTTAATGAACGTATTTTAGTCTCGTTAAACAAACCAAATGTCATACCAAATGCAAGAATGTTATGTGAAAACAATGTACTAAGTATGCTAAGTAAACATACGAAGCAGAAATATCATGTAAATCAATGTGCTAGCATGCTCAGTAAACATACATAGCAGAAATGTAATGTAAATCAATGTGTCCATATTCTGAGTAAACATATGCAATAAATGTGTTTATGAAATCAATGTGCTAGCATGCTCAGTCAACATACATAGCAAAACATAAATGAAATCATGTACTATATGCGTACTAATGAACATAGCAAGTATATGTCATGAAAGCATGAAAAGCACGAAAGTAACAAGTAGGCACATGTGTTTCACCCCAAAATATTTGAAAGCGGTAAAGAGGGGACTATGTAATCACTTGATAATGCTTAGAAGTCCTGAAATAATGACCAAACAAAGCTTGAAGGATCACAGAATCAATCGGCACCTAATATAGGTAACTACGTTAATAAACCGGACCTATATCGGAAGATCGGATAAAATGAGGTTTCGTAAACCAAATGAGTATTGGAACTCATGTAGTATGGTTTAACGAAGCCTACATTCTAAATTAGAACTTGTCCTAAGTGCTTATGACCCGTTACGACTCCTTAAGGTCGTCTACGCTACATTAATGTGCCGTTCGCGCAAAAGCGCGTTCGGACCGCCTAACTGTCACACCCTGGCTTTGCGGAAGCGTGGTTAATTTTGGTGTGACTTCTTAATACCATAGCTTAACCATAACAAAGCTATATGAAATAAAATCATGCAAGATCATCCATTTGATTGAGTTTTAAAACCGGAGTATTATACCATTGTCTTAAAGACTTACAACATCAAAACATAAAACATTGTCTTTAACAACATAACCATTAACATGAAATAAACGCAGTTTAAGATTTGTGACTTGTCCAGGAAAGAGTCACATTTCCTAAACTGGGATGACCTTGGAACCCTTATGCAGCGGGAAAACATAACATACCGCGCCAGATCTTTAATTTCCTGAAATACATGTAAGTTGAAAAATCAACAATAATGTTGAGCGAGTTCATGTGTAAGTGAGTAAGTAAAACACTTGTAAGTATAAAATTTCCCTGGTATGTAGCAGTGTAAGGAAAAAGAGATCACCAATGGTTTGCAAGGCCATTAGTATGTGTGAAGTGCAAGTAGGAAGACTCAAACCTAGCAGATTTCGCGTCGGGTACAAAGTCACTCCAATGTCCGTTCTGTTGGGCCTCTCAGAGGTCCGTTCTGTTGGGCCTAGAGTTGGGCTCGCTACACCCAGATAGATCTACCGCTTACGTCCCTCGGTGTTTCTGCCTACCCACTCACATGATCTAAGTAGTAAACCTCCTTACGCTAACCATACCATGTATAAAGTACTTGTAATCAAAGTAACATGTATTTCACCCCCGCAGTTAAGAAAACTGAAAACAGTTAGAGAAAAGGGGGGACATGAACTCACAGTGAAGCGTCTCTACCAAGTATCTCCTGCTCACGCAGCTATGCGACGACCTACAGGTGCTAATTTCTATTAGACGGACGGCCGTGCCTTAGCTTTATAGTTTAAGTCTTTGGGAAATAGTTAGACAACTATTTCGTGTTTACATTCTGTATATACTTGGTAGTTGATCTCCTTCCCAAGGATGGGGGATTCAATACATGTGCGTTCATAAATATTTCTGTAAATGCGTAAGTTACGTTTAACAATCGAGTGGTAATATAATTACCGGTGTAACTTATATATTTATGGTGAAAGCGTTCGTATTATTTTGGATTCGTTAACGTTCGTAAATATTATTTTTACTCTAAAAATAATATTTATGTATTTTCACAAAATAATCATAAACAGTGTGTGAAAATATATATTTATCACGTTAAATTTTGTGAAAATCCCACCTCCGAATATTTAGTAAATAAATTCATGGCGAAATTTATATTTCGAAAACATGTCAAAAATAATTCTAACACTTGTAGTGTAAATAGTTCTAAGTGTTAGGTTTTTAGAAAAATTTCGCCAGAGTTTCCTCTGTATCTGGAGGTGGCCACGCTTTCAAGCGTATCATTTTCTTTAACAAATCAACTCAACAATTTTCTTTATTTGATCTGAACAACTTTCTCACAACAACTAATCAACATATGTGTAAATTGCCAAAAATTACATGAACTTGCAGTTTTTCCCAAAATTGTGGTGTAAATCCCCTTAAACTTAGTAGATCTTCATATAAGGTAATTTGATCTTGTAAAAACCTCGTTTTTAGAGAAAATCCATCTTTACAACTTCCAGTCATCTTTTACAAAAACTGTTATTTTGTCGGATCTTTTCATTTCACAAGTGTTTACGCACTTGTGGTTTATAAAAATCATGCTTGTTAGTGTAAAATCCATCTTTTCAAATACATGATTTCCTTGACGCTTGGTCCTTTGAAAATACCACTTGCAGATACGTAGATCTGCTAGTTTTAAACACTCTTTTACAAGTAAAACTCTTTTACAAGTAAAACTCTTTTACACAAGTTCATGATTCGCGTGTGGTAGAGTTTCACCTTTTAACCCTTGTATTATTCAAAACAAGCTTATGTTAAGATCCATGATCTTACCAAACCGGGTTAATCGATGATCCGAGCTACCACATCATAGATCGGGCCTAAATAATCATACATTTCGAATACTACATTATTTACACAACATATGAGTTATTAACCACCATTTTTAGTGTTTTAAGTAGACTTTAAAGCATCAACTTGTAAGATTTCGAGTTTTAATCATCATACATCTTATTAACCACCTTAGATTAGTTCAAATATGAGTTTTAAGCATTATACCTCTAGCTCGAGGCTAGGGAAGAGTCTACGCGCAAATGAGGTGGATAAAAGCTAGGGAAAGAGGTCCTTCGCGTTCCGTTTGCTCCAAGACTCCTTGTATACGACCCTTGATGCTTGTATGATGATGGAATGTGAAGATCAAAATCGAAGGATGGATGGTTGTGGATGTGTGTGTTCGGCCGTGAGTGGGGAGAACAAGAGAGGAGAGAGTTTGTGAAGTATGAATGATCATATGTTAATGTTTAGAACTTATAGATAATTACCAAGTGTATTATCCAATGGAAAATATGTCTAGATGATACTAAACATTAGGATTATTTTAATCATTAAGTACACAAGGAGTGTCCCCCTTCATGGGGACGGTTGTAATGGGGGGGGGGGGGGGTCCCTTGGTTCGATTTCAACTAGGCACTAAGTATTAGTTAGGTTATAGTTAAGTTAAGTAGGTTAGTTAAGTACTTAACTTGGTTAGTAGTGTGTCACGCGTTATAATGGGTGTTAGGGTACTCAGGGACCCTAACTGGCTCAGAAAAAGATAAATAATGAAAATAACAATATTTTCATGTTCCGGGTATAGTCCGGTTGTTTGGTTGGATAGTAATCCGTTAAAGCGCTTAATAAAGCTTTAAAGTGTCGTTATTACTCTCTTTAGTGACACAGCTTATTCCTGACACTTTGGAAAGTGTCTAGTGTTATTTTTCTCATGTTTTGGCACTTTATTAGTTAGCTAAAAGCTGAATTATTTTGTAAAGTGCTGAGTTTTGTACTTAGAGTACGTTTTAGGCACATCCAGTCATAGTGACTTATTCCTAGAGACGCAGTTCCACAACCCTTGTATCCCTACACTCACCACTTAGTGTAGCAAAATATTTCAGGCTCTTACAGGCCTTAGAGGCAGTGTTTGCCTGATGCTGGCTTTATCAGCATGTTCAATAGGTTATCCGTTATAGTGCTACTGTGCTTTTTGTGCATCATGGTTGTCACTAGGGTTCAGCACGTAAATAATGTAGTGACGATAAGTAAAGTATGATGCAAGTAAGTACATGTATCAGATATCAAGTAGCAGTTCATCAGCTAGTTCAAATAAGCACAGTAATTAAGCAGTAATTAATCATTAGTTAAGTCGTACGGATACCTGGTTTAGTGCGGGTTGTCACATTCTCCCCCCGTTAAATAAATTTCGTCCCGAAATTT